>JAADXW010000082.1:0-42724 GCA_023337975.1 Phytopythium ostracodes
GTCAAGGGCATTATCAACCCGCGCAAGCCCTTGCGTGAGGAGCTGCAGGGCGTTGCGAGCCGCGTCTACGCCATCTTGAACGCTTAATTGCCTTCTCAAATGTTGTTTCGTTTTTCTTGAGGTGGGTTGCGCTGTAGTGCTCCTTAACGACGATGCCCAGCACGATGTCCTTGGATACGACCACGGCGAGGCCCGTTTTCCTTGGCGTCGCCAGATATGCGTCCCAATTCGACGACGATCTGGCCGACTTCGCATCCATGTTCGCAGTATAAGTCGTCATCGAAACGTGAATCTAGTCGTGCAAACCGCTCTTGCGGTTGCTCTTTACACTCCCGATGTGTGGTGTAAGGGTTTCCTGTCGACACTCGATCGCCACAATCGTCGAAACAAGGTTGAGTACCATTGCGGCTGACGCGACGCGGGCTCTCCCGCTCCTCGGCGCTCAGCACCAAATCACAGTCGACTCTGCTGCGATGTCGGAGTCCTGCAAGTGACCATGATGCACCTTGTTAACTCTCAGTGCCATACACAAAGTACTGTTTCGAGTCTGCCAACCGATTTCCGCATCGATATTATGATCGTCGACCAGTGTAAGGCACCCACCACTCGACAAGTTCGTGCAGCCAACGCTAAATTGGTGCGTCGATAAATCCAGTGCTTTTGATAGCGCGATCTACAAGATTGCGCTGATTTCGCGGTGCTCGAGCGTTTCTATGGTCGCGCGTGTGTTTCAAGTCTCTTCCTCTGGTCGCGCTGTGGTAGACCTAATGCCTCGTCAGCAAAACAAATGCTGACGGTACCACATTTGCAACCTTGTTCGTCCTTATCGTCATGCATTTGCTGCGTGGATGTGCCAACCCCGAATGAAGAACCCCTCTGCCAGAACACGTGGAAAAGGCCCCATTCATTTCTGTAAGCCTGAAGGTTACCCTTCCTCTCATGTCGTCACGTTTGTGCTTGCCTTCCGCCGAGTATTGTTGTTGCCGCCAGTGTCGTCCGCATCGAAGTCGTCGTCGTACTCGGTGTCGTCGCTCTCCTTTTCGCTGCCGCGCTTTTCGACTCCAACTTCTTTAACGGGCGGCCGAGGCGAAACACTTGCGGGTGCTGTCGCCACAGGAGGTGAAGGTGATGTCTGTGGTGTTTTCACCGTCGTGGAGGTGGGCGTGGCCGTGTTTGGCGGAGCAGGAGCCCTCGGAGCGGGTGAGGCATTGGTACTGTTGTTGTTATTGCTGCTGGCATCAGCGGCTTGCTTAGTCGTTGGCGATCGTGGCGTACTTGCCGCCGTGGTAGCTCCATCAGGTTGTGCTTTGACCTTCTCGATCCAGTGCGTTAGTTGCTTCATCATGGCATTCGTGCTCTCGGGCTCTTCAGGTCCGCCTACAATAGAGAGCATCGGTATGTCGGTCAGATTGAAGAGTGTGGGCGTCCATCGTTGTATGCACATGAGCTTACCGATCGCAAGGGCGTACAATCGCTTCAGGTGGGCAGTGTCCTTCGACGTCGACGATGCTGTTGAGGACGGCGTCGATGTGATCTGGAGGAGCGACTGGTACCGCTCCAGCTGCTCCTGCAGCTCGCTCAGCTCGTCCTCCTTCGAGTTCATGCGGTCCGTGACCCAGACTGTCGCGACAAAGCCAGTGAAGCTCGTTAGCATGAACCTCATCAACACCCAGCAGCAGTGACTCGTTCACCATACCATAGCCGTCACGGATGCGCTCGATCTCCTGGTCCTTTTCGATCGACTCGGCAAAGAGCTGCTCCTCCTTCTGGCGTGCTGAATCGCGTTCCTCCGTCAAGACCTGCAGCTGCAACTGCAGCTCCTCTTCTCCCTCCTCCAACTCTGCGATCCTCTGCAGCATGTTGGCCCTTTCCTGTTCTGCTTCTCGTCTCGCCGCTTCTGCCTCCGCACGCCACGACTCCAGCGCCTGGATCTTGCCCTCCAGCTTCTCGATTTCCGCCAGATAACGCAGCTCCTTGGTCTGCGCCTCCAGTAGAAGCGTGTCGTTCGCCTGTGAGGTGCTCTCTCCAGACGACGTTTGCCCGCCTTCCGGACTTGCTGGGCGACTTTCGTCGGCTGCTGAAGCGGCCGCAGCGGTTGTTAATGCCGCTGTATCGGCAGCAGCAGCAGCGGCACGCTCGGCCTCGGCCGCTTTCTGTTTCCAGTACTCGACGCTGTGCTGAAGAGTGGCGACTTGCTTCTCCAGTTGCGTAGCGCTCGTTTTCAGCGCGTTCTCCGCCACAGCGTTGGCCTCAATCGTCTTCTTCATCTTGTTAATGTCGCTCTGGAACGTACTCGTCTGCGCTGCCGCTTCCTGCAGCTGCTGCTTTAAAAGCTCGTCCATTTGCTTTTCCTTGTCCGCCGTCGCCGAGCGCGCCTGCTGAAGCTGCTCATGAAGCTGCTTGCCGAACGACTCCTGCTCCTTTCGCACCTGCTCGGCCGCCTCGATCTTTCGCTTCAGGTCCTCGACCTGCACGTTCGCAGACATGAGCTCGCCGTACATGCTGGCGATCTTGGACTCCTGGTGGCCGTCCTGCTGCTCCTTGTTCTGCAGCTGTACTCGCAGATTGGCACAGAGCGCGTCCAGGTCCTTCCGACTCTGTTCGAGCGCCTCCATCGCGCGCTTCTGCTCCGAACTCTGCATCAAGATCGTCTGGACCTGGTGCTCCAGCTCGCTGACTTTGCCTTCCAACACTTTACCGTCTCGCCGAGCCTGCTCGCCTTCGCCCACTGCGCGTTCAAGATCGGATTGAAGCTTTGCGGCTTGGGCCTTCACGTCGCTGACTTGCTTCGTTTCCGAGTCGAGCTGATTTTTCAGCTGCGTGTTGATACCTCGCAGCTCGTTGACCTGCTTCTCCCACTCGAGGCTCTCAGCTTTCAGCTTGGAGATCTCCTCGATGCGGTTTGACAGCTCCTGCTGCTTTTCGCGCTCCACAACCCTGGCGCGATCCCACATTGCCTTGGCTTCTTCAAGGATCAGGCTAGCCGCTCGCTGAAGTTGCTGCAGAAGACCCAACGCCGTGCCAGCCAGCGCCTCCATTGCCTTCGCTAGCTTGTCCGTCTCCACCGCCGCCTGGCCGAACACTTCCACCTGGAACAGTGGCTGGAGTTGCCACTCCAGACACGTGAGCTTCAAGTACCGTCCAGCGTGTGTCCCCGTGTTGTTGCCATGCGCGAAAGCGATGCTTATTACATTGTCGGCGTCTGTGTTGGCGTCAAAGTCGCCGACCGATTGCCAATCTTGCTCGCCACCACTGAAACTCATGGCGACGCGAATCTTCTTGACCCAGCACGTTCGTGGTGCGCTCTTGTTGGGCTCTGACTCGGATGGAAGCGTATCTGTCGCTGGTCGAAGGCTAGTAACCGCGGTGAGAGGCTCTTGACTGCTGGTGGAGTCACCTGCTGCCTGGTTTGTTGTAGTAGACGGCGAATCTTGCCTCGGGGGCGTCAATGGATGGCTCGGTTCTGACATTGTGTTGGAGGCGGCGGGAACTGCAGGCGGGTGTTCAATAGCGTGCTCTATCGCTGCGAGCGCGAGGTAGGACAGGAACTTGAGCGTGTCTGTCGGTTCTTTTCCCGCCAGTATGTTCGTTGCTGTTGCGGCGATGATGACGGCAGCGCCACCGCCACTCTTGTCGGCCTCGTGCTTCATGTGGTACGTCTCCTGGACGAAGTCGAGGATCTTGGTGAGGTAGTCCGCGCGGTCGGTCTTGGACACGAGCTGCGCGTAGTCCTTCTGCGCCGCGGAGAACAAGCGGTCGCCGTATCCAGTGTTGTGAATCACGATGGAGATGACGTCGTGCAAGAACCGGACGGGCGGGCGCGCAAAGAGCTTCACGGGTATGACGTTTGTCTTGAGTAAGTCCACCCACGACATGACGTGGCCTACGATTTCGTATGTGGCATCGTGCTCCCCCGAGATCTCATCCAGGTTGTACTTCCGGAGCTCAGTCTGGAGGACTTCCTTGGGCTTCAATGTGAACGTTGACGCCACCACAGGAGACGAATTGTTCGTGAGGTTCTCTTGCGACTTGGTTCCATCCGAGGAGCGCGAAGTGTCCAGTCCACCAGACCCTCCAGCAATAATCCCACCACGAATGGAGAGCGACTGGAAGACGCGCGGTAGTTCAAAGTCAATGATGAGCGACGGCGCCATGTCCTGAAGGTCTGGAACCCAATACTGCGCGCTGTTGAGTCTGGTGAAGTTGGCGTCTTGCTTCTTTGATGACGTGGTAAGGCACTCGCCAGGCAGCGCCTTGCTCTCCATACCCAGCGCAGTCACTTCGCCATTTCCGGCAAACTCCACAGTCGCATCGACGTTTTCTTGCGCTCCCCACACTTTCTCCCACGACGCTGCTACCTCCGATAGTCGCTTTTGCGCATCGGTCCACGCCGCAATCTGCTTTTGGTTGACTTCCCAGCTCTCCGGCGCCTTGCTCTCCTGGAGAAGTGCGACCTGGGAGCCGGCATGCTTGACGAACTGTTTGACCACTTCACCAAACTCGAAGGTCCGCTTGCGATCCACCTTGATGGCGTTCACCATGGCGGAGCGTTGAGACCGCACCATGGAGAGCGTCATCGACAGTCCCTTCTCTCGCTCCTCCAGTATTTGCTCCTCTTCCTTTGTCGGCTGGGGTGCTGGCGATGGTGTCCCTGCTCCTGCATCGCCTGGTTCCGGCTTCTTGACCGCCTTCAGACTCTTTCGGTACCCTTTGAACCGCAACAGTTCGCTCATCAGGTCGTTGACCAGCGCGTTCTGCGTGCAAACCATCTCGTTCTCCAGCTTGAGCAGTTGGTCGCTCTCCTGGGCGATGTTCTGGAGCTTGCTGCACATTTGACCTGCCGTCATGTGTCGCGCAGCTGAGTCGTCGCGCTTGCCGTGAGCGTGCAGGTTCTTTGTCGACTGGATGGAGCTATCGAGCGGCGAGGATCGCTTGGCCCACAGCTCGACGTCCTTGTGCAGCGAGTCCTTGAACACCGTGACGAGCGTTCGGAGGTCCTTGGCTTTCTCTTCCATTGCTTTGATCTTCTGAGCAGTAGCAAGCCATCGCATCTCCACCGGTCCAGAGCTTGTGTCGGAAGCTGCACTTAGTGTGATCGTGGTGGATCCGGTGTCGAGATCGCGCAGCGCTCGCATGAGCAGCTCGACGTCGCCCTTCTCCTCCAGCAGCTTCCATTTCCGTGTACGTTCCTCTCGGATCTTCTGGTCCGCCAGCGCCTTCTCTTTGGCGAGTTTCTTGCGCTCCAGCTCGTGCTGCTTTGAGAGCTTCGCCTTGTCTTCCCAGGTCTGGAGGCGGACGCGGTCCATCTCCTGGATCTGCTTTTCGTACTTCTTGACGATCTCCTCCTTCTCCTTGGGGTCGAGTCCTAAAGTCGACTCTGTTTGCTCTGCCAGCTTCTTCTTGAGCGCCGCAATCTCTTCGTTCAGCTGGCTGATCTGGCTGGACGCCTCGTTCTTCTTGGCGTTGACCTTGATCGACTTGGCGCGGCTCGCGTACTTGAGCGTGCTTAGCGTCTCCGGGAAGTTGATGTTGGCGGGAGACAGCGTCGCGAGCATCGAGCACAGGCTGTTGCCTCCGAGCGACTCCTGCAGTACGCGCGTGAGCTTGGAATTGCGGTACGGGACGAAGACCTTCTTGCCCGCCCGCGACGCCTCCACCAGCGCATTGATGACGTTCCCCAGCGCGCTCAGCGACTTGTTGATGTTGGCGCCCTCCTTCAGTCGGTCGCCCTGGGCGCCGGTCGAGGCTGCGCGTTCCGAACCCGCCAGATCCACCAGGTTGATCTTGGCGAACAGGTTCTTGGTCTCATCCGTGGCGTCCTTCTGGTGGATCTTGATGATGAAGATCGAGTGGGACCGCGAGCTCTCGGCGTTCATCTGGGTATACCCGACCGTCCGCGCCTGTGCGCCCTGTACCATGAGATCAATGACCTCTTCGCGGCTCTCGACGACCCGCTCCTGCAGATCCTTGACGTAGATGCCGAGCACCGAGTGCTCCTTGATCTCGAGCCCGCCCTTGTTCTTCTTGGAGTTCCCGCTGGCGTCCAGCAGGTCGTAGATGATCTCGTTGTAGATCTCAAAGAAGGAGCACTCGACGAGGAAGAGCTTGTTGGGGTTCTCGGCCTTCTCGGCCTTGATGCGCTCGAAGATGGCCTTGTGCATCCTCGGGATCAGACCCTCAAGCGACTCCGACCCGCTGACGCCGCTCATGCTGAAGGTCTTGCCGCTGCCCGTCTGGCCGTACGCGAAGATGGTGCCGTTGTACCCTCCGAAGGCGCGGTCCAGAATGGGCACGCCGATGTCCAGGAAGACCTGCTCCTGCGCCGAGTCGCAGCCGTACACGAAGTCGTACGCGAACGTGTGCTTCTCGCTCGGGTTTTCGAGGTTGGTCAGGATGGCATTGCCGTGCTCACTCGTGAAGCACGAGATCGCCTGCTCGCGCAGCTCGCGTTCGTTCATCGGGCGGCAGCGCACCGCCACGCGGATGTTCTCCACCTCCTTCTCCTCCTTCATCTTGGACGCAGCAGCCGTGGACGAGTCTCTCTTTTCTATCCAGGACTTTTCAGTCCTTGGGCATGTTCGTGTGAAGCGGAGCGTCACGTGCGGTGAGGATCAAAGTCGCGCGCGTGGTGTTTGGAGCGCTGCGGCGACTCGAGAAGCCGTCGAGGACGCAATGCGTCGCGACTTGCGGGTCGCGAGAAGGAAATAACGTGCGCTGAATGCGATGCGCCCGCTAATTATAGGAAGAGAAGCGAGCGACCCGCGGCCCGGGGCGGAGGAACCATCCGAATATAGTTCAGTATCGCGTGGTGTCGGTCCCACGATGACATCGTGCGCGGTGCGCGACGCCGAGACCGGCGAGGAGCTCGAGCTGCTCATCTGGTCCCAGCAGCGAAGCCCCTCCGCGAGACAAGGTACGTGCAGGATAGGAGGGGTTCTTCGTCCTTCCACGAGCGTTGGCGGGCTTCCAAAGGCGCCAGGCGACCGTGAGAGCCGCGGTCTGTTCGCGGAGACCCAGTCGACGCGGCGTCTGGGTGGGTCCATCGGCTGGGAGCAGCAGCAGCAAGCCAAAGTCGAGGTAACGCGCTCCGTGCGCTGCTTTTGAGTCTACGGACCGGTCTAACCAGCGTCGGTATCTGCGTTAGAGCGCGGAGCGGCGGGCCCGCGAGTCGCTGCAGGGCGTTCGGCGCGAGCTGCAGCGTCGCGATCTGGCCGAGGCGGCCCGCCACGCGTTGCGGCTCGAGCTGCTGAACAAGACCAAGTGCCAGTACGCACAGCACGTGCAGTCGCTGGCGGCCGAGGAGCTGGCGCGCGAGCAGGAGCGGCAGGTGCAACTGCGGCTCGAGCGGTCGGGCCCAGCGAGGGACCGGTTGCGGCGCCGCCACGAGCACGAGCGCGTCTTCCACCGCGCGCAGATTGAGCGCGTGCGCGGTGAGTGCGAGCTCGCGCTCACGTCCGCCATGGCGCGCTTCAACCTGCTGCGGTGACGCGCACGCACGCTTCAGAAAGTGACGGCGTTGACGTCAGGCGGATTGTACCACATTTGTGGTACCTCCTCGTGGATAGAGGGGCAACAGTGGGTGTACGCAGTTCCTGAGTTTCGGTGATGGCTAGTGACAGTGAATGAAGCGAGATCCTTCTGGATTTCTGAGGTCAATTGTATTGTACTCGACACCTCGGATTCACCGCGAGATCCTCTGCGCACGCCTCCCTTCGCGCTCGACGCCTCGCTCCGTCCGTCGACGTCGCCGCGGGTACAGTCAGTACAGTAAACGCATTGCTGGCGCTGTTTGAGGGCGCCCACGGTGTCCGGAACTGTAGTCGCGCGCGGGTTAGCCCCACGTCGGCTCAGTCAGTCAGCTGCGCGCGGTGTTCCAAAAAAGGGGATGCGCCGGCGAACCTGGCGCGCTGGTTGGACAACTGCGACGTAAGGTGGATCGGATCCTGAAAGTACGGCATCCCTCCCGCTGACCATCATCAGCGCGCGTGCTCGGACTGATTTACGCTTAGTGAGCGGGAAGGAAGGCGCGTGTGCGGAGGGAGCTCTGAGTCACTGTGACCAACTGCGTCCCGCCGCCGCCTCAAGTGAGGACACACGCACAACGTCGTTTGGGCGCTACCGGCCACGTCAAAGCGAGCGCATTCATCGCCCCCAGACGGGACCAGGCGGGAAGATGGAGCCGACGATGGACCATGCGGGCCCGGGGCGCTACGGCACCTTCCAAGAGGCAAGCCACGAGCCCGAGAGCGCGGAGGTGGACGTGCAGCGCCTGCTGGATGAGCAGTACCGGCGGCTGGAGAAGCAGGAGCAGCGGTGGATCGTGCGGTGGCGACTGGCGATCGGGGCCATGCTCGCGCTTGTGGCGGTGCTCGTGATCGGCCGCGCCATTACGCATCCCGACGAGCTAGCGCTGCCCCCAAGCGCGATCGGAGCGTCGCCGTCCGCTGGAAACACAAGTCCCGTGCGCTCTGTGAAGGTCTTCGCCGGCCCCAGCGGCAATCGGACGGACGTGCGTGCCGAGTTTGCGGATGGAACCACTGTGCCTACGTCCTCAGCGTACGTGACCAGCAGCGCGGAGGCGGCCGACGCATGGGCCACGTTCAACGACAGTCTGCATGAGATTGGCTGGTCACAGCTGTGGGTGCAGACGACGACGCTCCTGCCTGGAGACGAGGAAGACCGCGCGATCGCACAGACGCGCCGCGTCGAGATCATGTTTGCTGCGGGGTATGCGGAGGGCGCGCTGACGCATCACCGCATCGACCAGCACTACGCCAACGTCCTCGCCACGTTCTTCCCGAACGCCGTGCGAGGAGACGCCGACGAGCTGCAAGTGCTTGCGAACGTGCGGCAGTTCCTGCAGGAGAACCTCGACTGGCTGCGCTCCCAGATCGCGTACTACCAAGAACACCCGGACCAGTCCGAGGCGCCGTATTGGGCAGCGATGGAGGCCTTCGTGGCACAGTTTGACGGTCTCGCGGCGGGTTACCACGCGTTCTCGCCTAGCGAGTCGCCGGTGTCGACGCTGGATCTGTTCATGCTGAATGCGGGCGGCGATATGGAGGATTTGATCTCGATAGCCACGATGCGGGGGCACGTAGAGTTTGCGCCCGTGACGGCGTCGCTGTATCAATTCATCAAGAACCTCAAGAGCTCGGCGCTCATCAGGATCCTGCCCGGGTTCCAGGACTTGCTCTGGGGCCACGCGACCTGGGACGCCTACAGCGCCATGAACCGCATCTTCAAGCACGCGGAGCTGCCCGCGTTCGACGGCGGTGGACGGAGGAAAGCGTCCATGTCGAGCTTTCCGGGGTATCTCTCGTCAATCGACGACTGGTACATGACGAGCTCGGGACTCGCAGTCATGGAGACCACGAACAGTGTCTTCGAGCCGAGCTTGTACGCGGAGGTCACACCGAAGAGCGTGTTGTCATGGCTGCGCTCCAAGGTCGCCAACCACGTCGCCTCGGACGGCCCGGCGTGGGTGGCGGCGTTCGCCAAGTACAACAGCGGTACGTATAACAACCAGTGGATGGTGATCGACACGACGCGGTTCGTGGTTGGCGAGGGCTTCCAGCCCAACGGACTGATGGTGCTCGAGCAGCTCCCGGGGTTCATCCACGCCGAGGATCTGTCGGACGCCGTCAACAGCGCCGGGTACTGGGCGTCGTACAACGTGCCGTATTTCCCGACCATTTACACGCGCTCAGGATACCTGGATGCGTTCTTGGCGTCGAATGACAGCGAGTCGTGGTCGCACTCGAACTGCTCGCGGGCGCTCATCTTCGAGCGGGACGCGCCGAGCGTGCGGGCGCTCGAGGACCTGAAGCGCGTGATGCGGTACAACGACTGGCGAGAAGACCCACTGTCCGACGGCCACGCGTCGCACGCGGTCGCCGCGCGCTTCGACCTCGAGACGGACCCGACGCTCACGTCTCTGGATGGCGCGGTGGACGCCAAGGTCACGTCGCTCGAGCTGTTCTCGCGGCTCGAGTGCGACGCCGTGAGCGGCCCCACGCACGCACAGAACCCCGTGTTCGAGTGGATGCCGGCCGCCCAGGCGCAAGCTCCGCACGCAGGCCTCCCGCTCCGCTACGACTTTAATTTCGAGCGCATGCAACACGCGCGACACATGCAATCGCCCTCAAGGTAGAGTAGCGTAACTATCTGATTGTTGCAGCAACACGTTATAGCAAAAGTATCCGTGCGCGTTGGAAGTGTACCCATCCACAATGTCGCAACAGCTACGGAGTCGGACGTGGCGTCCAACCGTCCGACCGACGCGCAGAGGCGGTGGCCACCAACATACAACGCTCCTCTGTGCGTACAGCTTCTAGACGTTCCTCGCGCTTCGCCCGTCGGCTTTCCTGGCAGCCGCAGCCGACCGGCGGACTCAGAGGGCGTTGCCCATTTTCTCTCCTGACGCATCTTCCAGAACATTCGTGCTGACGTTGGTTTGTTTGTCAATAGAGCTCGAAAAACCTCAATCAATTCATGCAAGGTTTTTCCACGTTTCTGCTTCAACCAGTGGGTCGAACCTTCTGTAAAACCTCAATGACCACCAGGGTCCTAAATAAAACCTCGCGACGATCTTCAAAAATGTCCAGGGCAGTTCCACTTGGAGGAGCTGCTTGCTGTCAGTCTACGATTGGAACGCAAGTGGCGTCCAACAAAGGTAAGCGGCGGTGCTGGCGCTTCTTGGGGCGCTTATGCGGCTCTGAGGGCTTTCGCGCAGCCTCCAGCGCGGTTGCAGGCGTCTAATGGCTGTGCGTACTGGTCGCTGTGCGTTTCCAGAGCGTTAAGAGGCGAGGAAATGGAAGAACAGGACAAGAAAGCGATTGACGTGTCGGGCGACGGCGGCGTGCTCAAGGAGATCTATCAGGAAGGCACAGGCGAGGTGCCACCCGCCGGCGACGAGATCCGAGGTGCGTCCGCTGTTGATATGGGGATATGGGAGTAGGCGGAGTGGCTGACGACGTTTACATTGGGGGCAACCAGCGCACTACACGGGCACGCTGCTGGACGGCACCAAGTTCGACAGCTCGCGCGACCGCAACTCGGAGTTCAAGGTGCGTCGCTTTGAGTATTCCTGGCTCAGTACGAGGACACGGACACCCGGCTGACAGTTGTGCTCTTGATGGTGTTGTTCGGTGCGCAGTTTGTGCTGGGCAAGGGCAATGTGATCAAGGCGTGGGACCTCGCGTTCGCCACCATGAAAGTCGGCGAGGTAAGCGTCACATCCGGACTGGTTGCCGCCATTAAGGGGTTAATCTGACCGTTGTACTGCGTTCCAACCCCTTGCAGAAAGCCATGATCACGTGTCAGCCGCAGTATGCGTACGGCGAGAGCGGCAGCCCGCCCAAGATCCCGCCGAACGCGACGCTCAAGTTCGACGTGGAGCTGCTGGGCTTCAGCCCCAAGGCCAAGGAGATGTGGGAGATGGACGCGGATGAGAAGATCGCCGAGTGCACCAAGCTCAAGGACGCGGGCACAGCCGAGTTCAAGGCGCAGAAGTTCAGCGAGGCGGCGGTCAAGTACAACGAGGCGGCCTCGTACATGGAGGACATGTACGACGTGTCGGACGACGACAAGAAGCGCATGAAGGAGCTGCAGACGACGTGCTACCTGAACGCGGCCATGAGCTACCTCAAGCTCAAGGACTACGCCGAGGCCGTTGCGATCGCGACCAAGGCGCTCAAGAACGACCCGCACAACATGAAGGCGCTGTACCGCCGCGGTGTCGGCCGCATGAACCTGAACGACCTGGACCGCGCCAAGGAGGACCTGGTGGCGGCCGGCAAGATCGACCCAAGCAACCGTGATGTGCGCCGCGAGCTGGACGTGCTCAAGAAGAAGATGAAAGAGGCGCGCGCCAAGGAGAAGTCGGTCTTCGGTGGGCTGTTCGGCAAGGTGTCCATGTACGACGACAAGTCGGCGGTGGAGACGGAGCCTGTGCTGGACCCCAACAATCCGAAGGTGTTCTTCGACATTAAGATTGGCGAGGAGGACGCCGGCAAGGTCGTGATGCAGCTGTACAAGGACGTGTGCCCGAAGACGGCCGAGAACTTCCGCGCGCTGTGCACGGGCGAGAAGGGCGAGACGGCGGCGGGAGTGCCGCTGCACTACAAGGGCAGCGCGTTCCACCGCGTGATCAAGAGCTTCATGATCCAGGGCGGCGACTTCACGAACGGCGACGGCACGGGCGGCGAGAGTATCTACGGCGAGAAGTTCCCGGACGAGAATTTCCGCCTCAAGCATACGGAGCCGGGCCTGCTATCGATGGCCAACGCCGGCCCGGGTACGAACGGCTCACAGTTCTTCATCACGACGGTGCCGACGCCGCACCTGGACGGCAAGCACGTCGTGTTCGGCAAGGTGGTCGAGGGCTTGGATCTTATCAAGCGCATCGAGAACCTCGAGACGGACAAGGGCGACAAGCCCACCGTGCCCGTCGTCATCGCCGACTGCGGCATGGTCGACGCCGCGCCCTAGAAGAGAGGACTACCGTACGGTAGCAGGACGCTAGCAAGGCGCCGCTGCATACGAGGGTACGTATCCGATGTAGTGAATGAAATCCATTCATTTACTTGGATGGAAAAGCTCTTAGCGTCCAAGATGGCTACATTCGTCGTTTTAGTGACGCATCACTATTCCCGTTCCCGTCGGTTATCTATTTGAATTTCATCCAATAAGATAGAAATCTCGCCAAAAGAAGAGAAAGGATTGGCTGAAAGGCTGGAGGGGAGGTTGATTGGCCAGCGGGTCCGAAGAGTGATGGTCGGTCAGTCGCTAATGGCGGTGGCGGTTGGCGTCAACCAGTAAATTTTCGGGCAACGGCCGCCACCTTCAGAGGCAAAAGCCAGCGTCCGACCGACCAAGCGACCGCTCCTGCCTATCGCCAATCGCCTACGCGCGCCCGCCTGCTGCCCGCCTGCTGCCCGCGATCCTCTGGCCGACGCGACGCGCTCGGTGATCGTCAAGTTTGGAGTTCCCGGGCGCTAGTATCTTGTGAGACACGATGGACTCGGCCACGGACCAAACCATCCTGCGGTATGAGGTGCGCGAGGTCGGCTTCGGCTTCTACAGCGATGCCGAGATCCGCGACCTGAGCGTCAAGCAGGTTACGAGCCGTATGTCGTTCGATCACCTCAACAACCCGGTCATCGGCGGCCTGTACGACCCAGCGCTCGGCCCCGTCGACTTTAACATGATCTGCCCCACATGCCACCAGACGCAGAAGGAGTGCCCTGGCCACCTGGGCCACATCGAGCTGCCCGTGCCCGTGTACAACCCCGTTCTGTTCGGCCACATGCTCAACATCCTCAAGCGCAAGTGCTTCTCGTGCCACAAGTTCCGCGTGGCCTCGGCGCGCTCGCGCGTGCTGCGCGTCAAGATCCTGCTCATCGACAACGGCTTCGAGGAGGAGGCCGCCATGCTCTCGGAGCTGCTGGAGCAGCGCAACGGCGTCGAGGACGAGCCGGCCAACCGCACGTTCCAGCGCCAGCAGGCCATTCTGGACGAGTACGAGCGCCTCGCGCTCTCCAGCGGTAGCAACCACAAGAACGGCATGCCGACCAAGCTGACGGCCTTGTCGCGACTCGCCGAGGTGCAGCGTGAGAAGCTCGTGACCGAGTTCCTCAAGAGCATGAAGGCCAAGTGCGAGAACTGTGGCGCCATCTCGCCGGGCCTCCGGCAGGACGCCAACGCCAAGATCTTCCTCAAGGGCCTTAGCACACGCTCGCGCAAGATCAACCGGTCCAAGAACCGCACGGTCACTTCGGCTCTCGACACCATGCGCGGCAACCTGTCGGACGGTGAGGCCGACCCGGTGGAGGGTGATGACTCGGACGACTCGGACATGGAGGACGACGACGCGGACAAGTTCCGCACCGCCGAGGACAACTCGTCGCGCAGCAAGTTCCTACCGGCGCTCGAGGTCCAGTCGCAGCTGCAAATGATGTGGAAGCAGGAGGACGGACTCATGGAGCTCCTGTATGGCGACCGCAACGTTGCGAACGGTCGTGTGCGCAACGCCAAGGCCGAGGGGTGGAAGAAGTTCTTCCTGAACGTGATCCCCGTGGCGCCCTCGCGCTTCCGCCCGCCCGTGTTCCTGGGCGACAAGCAGTTCGAGCACGCTCAGAACACGTACCTGTCCAAGATCATTGGCCTGGCCGAGAGCATTGTGCAGGGCGACTACTACAACCAGCAGGTCAACGATGCCAGTACGGAGGAGGAGGACGAAGACAACGAGAAGAAGCAGGTGAACCTGTCGCGCAAGCTTGCGCTCTGGACGGACCTCCAGACCAACGTGAATTTGCTTGTGGACAGCAGCAAGGCACGCCCAGGAACGGACGCTCCGCAGGGTATCAAGCAGCTCATTGAGAAAAAGGAAGGTCTCTTCCGCAAGCACATGATGGGCAAGCGCGTCAACTACGCTGCCCGTTCAGTGATCTCCCCCGATCCGTACATCAGTACGAGCCAGATTGGTGTGCCTCTGCGTTTTGCCAAGACGCTGACGTACCCGCAGCCGGTGACGCCCTGGAACGTCGAGGAGATGCGCCAGCTAGTGATCAACGGTCCCGACGTCCATCCGGGTGCGAACTTTGTCGAGAGCGAGAACGGCCGCCTGATCGACTTGAGCAAGCGCACACCGCACCAGCGTGAAGCCATCAGTAAGACACTGCTCACGCGTTCGGCGAGTGCGCAGGGCGCGAGCAAGAACCGCGTCAAGCGCGTGTGGCGCCACCTGCAGACGGGCGACGTGGTGCTCATGAACCGCCAGCCGACGCTTCACAAGCCCAGTATGATGGCGCACGTGACGCGTGTGTTGACGAACCCCAAGATGCAGACCATCCGCATGCACTACGCCAACTGTAACACGTTCAACGCCGACTTCGACGGTGACGAGATGAACATGCACTTCCCGCAGAACGAGCTCGCACGTTCGGAGGCCTACCACATCGCGTCGAACGATAACCAGTACCTAGTCCCGACGGACGGTTCGCCGCTGCGAGGTCTCATCCAGGACCACGTCGACTCAGGTGTGAAGCTCACCCAGCGTGACACGTTCCTGACCAAGGACATGTACATGCAACTGCTCTACAACGCGTGGGCCAGTATGGAAGACAGTGGCATGAGTCTCGACAAGCTGCACCTGGAGGTCGTGCCGCCGGCCATCCTTAAGCCGCAGCAGCTCTGGACCGGTAAGCAGGCGGTCACCTCGGTGCTCAAGCTGCTCACGAAGGGTCTCCCGCAGCTCAACCTGAACAGCAAGGCCAAGATCAAGGGTGACCTTTACGGTAACGCCAACGCCGAGCACATTGTCATCTTCCGCGACGGTGAGCTCATGCAGGGTATCCTCGACAAGAGCCAGTTTGGTGCGTCCATGCACGGTTTCGTGCACTCCTGCTACGAGATCTACGGTGCCCGCGTTGCCGCGGACTTGCTCTCGGCTCTCGGCCGTTTGTTCACGTGCTACCTGCAGTTTGCGGGTCACACGTGCGCGCTGGAGGACTTGACGCTCAACAAGGACGCGGAGAAGCGCCGCCGCAAGCTCGTGCAGGACTCGGTGTTCAACGGCGAAGAAGCGTACGCGGAGTTTGCGGGTCTTACGGAGCTGCTTGAGAAGAAGCACGAGGAGGAGGAAGCTTCAGGCAAGAAGCGACGCATGAACGACGAGGAGCGCGCGGCCATCCGCGAGCGCATGCGCGAGTTGCTCTCGGGCCCTGACGCCGACCACAACGCCAAGGCGCTTGACGCGCACATGATGGGCTGCGTGCACGGCTCCAACTCGGACATTATCAAAACGTGTCTGCCGTCGGGCCAGACCAAGTCGTTCCCGTCGAACGCCTTCTCGCTCATGGTGTTGACTGGTGCCAAGGGCTCGATGGTCAACCACTCTCAGATTTCGTGTGGTCTCGGTCAGCAGGCGCTTGAGGGCCGTCGTGTGCCTATCCTGTGCAGCGGTCGGTCGCTGCCGTCGTACGAGCCGTACGATCCTGCTCCGCGCGCTGGTGGCTACATTACGGACCGTTTCCTGACGGGACTCCGCCCGCAGGAGTACTATCACCATTGTATGGCTGGTCGTGAAGGTCTGGTCGACACGGCTGTCAAGACCAGTCGCAGTGGCTACCTCCAGCGTTGTCTGATGAAGCACTTGGAGGACCTCCAGGTCAACTACGACCACACGGTGCGCTCATGTGACGGCTCGGTGGTCCAGTTCCTGTACGGTGAGGACGGTATCGACCCCGTGCAGAGCGCCATGCTCTCGGGCAAGGACGACCAGTTCAGCTTCCAGGCGATGAACCACCGCGGTATCTCGCACAAGTTCGGCATCAACGCCAAGTTCTTCGAGGACACCAAGATGGACATCATGAAGCCGCTGAAGGCCCACGCCGAGATGCTCGAGGCCAAGGCCAAGAACTACAAGGAGCCGACGTCAGTGCTGCGTCCCGGTGTGCGCGTCATGTGCCGCCGTCTGAAGCAGGGTGAGTCCAAGTGGAAGCGCGGCAACATCGAGGTGGGATTCTTCGCCGCTGAGATCCTTGCGGTTGCCGAGGAGGACCAGGACGGTCGTGACTGCAAGTACGACATCAAGTACCTGGACACGGGGCTCAAGGCGTTCAGCGTGCCCCGCACTGCCGAGTTCAAGGCGGCCAAGCCGACCAACAACACTCGTGCTATGTCTGGTCGCGTCGACATCATCAAGGTGTTGCTCGAGGACCCGGTGATGCAGAGCCTGCCGCTGAACGAGCACGTGGGTCTTGTGTCGGAGCGCATCCAGGAGAAGCTGACGGCGTACAACAAGCGCAACCCGGCCAACTGCTTGGAGCTGCTCAAGAAGCGCAAGAGCAAGAAGTCGAAGAAGAGCAAGCGCGAGTCGGCGTCCGATGCGGACGAGGTCGACCGCGAGAAGATGCAGTCCAAACACGCTGTGAGTGCGGACGCCTTCCAGCTGCTCGTGTGGGTCAACTACCTGCGCAGTATGGCTGCTCCAGGCGAGAACGTCGGTGTGCTGGCCGCGCAGAGTGTCGGTGAACCGTCGACGCAGATGACGCTCAACACGTTCCATCTTGCCGGTCATGGTGCTGCAAACGTGACGCTCGGTATCCCGCGTCTGCGTGAAATCATCATGACGGCCAGTGCCAAGATGTCGACGCCCATGATGACCATCCCGCTGCTGAACACGGTACCGTCGACGCGCGCCCAGGACGTGGAGCAGCGTCTGAATCGCGTGGCGCTGTCGGAGCTAATCAACAACGTGAACGGTGTGTGCGTTAAGGACGAGTTCGTCAAGAGCGAGAACGGCATCCTGTGGGTGCGCGACTACACGGTGCGCCTGACGCTGTTTAAGCTCAAGGACATCAAGAAGGCGTTCGGTCTGAGCCCGAACGACGTCTTCAGCGCTATCGGCCGCGGATTCGTGGGCAAGCTGCTGACGATGATCTCGCGTGAGATGAAGAAGAGCGGCATCCACGTTGCGGCGCAGGCAGACACCAGCAACCTTCCCGGGGCTGGCTTTGACTCTGGCCGGCAGCGGAAGAACAACGACGATGATGACGACGAAGACGACGAGGAGCAGGGCACGCTGCGTTTCGGAAGCCGTGGCGAGGTGCGCGGCTACGAGATGGACGAGGAGGACGAGCGCATCCGCAAGTCCCAGAGCAAGGACGACGACGACTCGGACGCGTCGGACAACGAGGACGGTGCTAGCGGCAAGCGCAGCAAGAAAGCGGCGAACGCCACGGACTCGGAGGACGAGGACATGTCGGACGACGCCGACAACTCTGGTCGTGGCAGCGGCGCCAAGCAGCAGCTCAAGAAGATGTTCACAAACGTGGACGGGCTCGACTCGCTTGATGTCCCCATCAGCGTGCGCAAGAACAAGTACTTTGTGTTCTGCGGCCGCAACGAGAAGGAGCACTACGTGGAGCTGCGTCTGCGCTTCCCGACGCACTCGAAGACGCTGCTGATGGTGCCGCTGGTCGAGAAGGTGGCGCAGCAGGTGCTCGTGCGCCACTGCCCGGGCATCTCGCGCTGCTACCTCATCAACCAGCGCATCGGCGAGGCGCAGGAGGAGAAGCCGTGCGTGCAGACGGAGGGTCTCAACTTCCAGGCGATTTGGGGCTTTGACGACATCCTGGACGTGAACCAGCTCGCGACCAACGACATTTATCAGGTCCTGCAGACGTACGGTGTCGAGGCCGCGCGCGCGTCAATCTCGAAGCAGATCAACGAGGTGTTCGGCGTGTACGGTATCAGTGTCGACGCGCGCCACTTGAGCCTGATCGCCGACTACATGACGGCGCAGGGTGGCTACATGCCGCTGAACCGCATGGGCATGAACAACAAGGGCTCGTCGTTCCAGCAGATCACGTTCGAGACGTCGATGAAGTTCCTGACGCAGGCGGCACTCGGCGGCATCGTGGACGAGCTCGAGAGCCCGTCGGCGCGCCTGGTGCTCGGCCAGCCGCCGCGCGTCGGCACGGGCAGCTTCTCGCTGTTACAGCCGGTTGCATTATAAAGAGATAGACGTAGGCGTGGCACGCTGTGTTTGTAGTACATTTCCACTTGCATGAGGCATGCATAGTAATGGGCAAGAACCGGTTCACGCTTTTCATTCTGCTCGTCTTGTATCGTTCGCAATCACTCGACGCCTTTTGCAGCGATCACTCGAGTGATACTGGCTCTGTCAGTCTTAGTGTCGCGGTTGAGTGCGGCTCCGACTCCGTGTCCGAGGCTGTTGATGGCTCGGACACGGACGCAGCTCGTCTTAGCGCCGGTCTAGCTGGGGTTGGCGACGTGATTGAACCCAAGGAAGGCGTCGATTGCATGCTGAATCGCCTCTGCAGTGGCTTGGGCTGAGGAGCCTGGCTGTTGGAGCGTGCTCTTGACGACGAAGCAGTCTGGACGCGCAGGCTGAGTCGTTGGTGTGGCGGTGGAGGCGGCAGCTGAGAGGCTTCGACACGGGAATCCGTCGCGTGTCCAGGAGCCGGGACGCCTGGAGCTGTGCTGAATAGGTCGCCCTCCAAGAAGTTCCTGAGACGGTAGCAAGACGTTGGTGTTATGAGCATGAAGCATTACGCTCGGTAATGCGGTGCAGTGAACGCACTCGTAGTGCTCCTTCTTCCAGAACTTCTCAAAGTGCGCGCGGAAGTGTCTCGTTACCTATGAACAGACCGCCGCCAAGCGATGAAGTGAGCCATGCGCAAGACAAGTTCTCTTCTCAGCTGACGACACGTGGGGAGCAAACGTACATCGAGTCGGTCCGTCTTGAGGAGGTCGGTGATCAGGAGCGCGCGCGGAGAGGTCGACGCCGACGCGAGCCACATCAACTGGAAGAGGCCCCTACACCAATCGAGAGCGTCGAGACACAAGAGCACCCAGTGAGCGAGCGATGGACTGCTCATGGACGCGAGCGAGCGAGAACGTGACGTACTTGAGGTGGTGCTCGATGGTGTGCACGTTGTCTTGGCGCTGGCAGGATTTCTTGGCGAGCCGCACGAGCAGCTCGCAAAAGCACTCGTAGGTGAGCACGCGGTCCAGCTCGGAGGGCGGGGATTTACGGAGGCTGTCGATGTAGATTGTCGCGAACTCGGTCGTGGTCAGCACGCCGTGCGAGATGACGCCGTACTTGCGTCCCCAGGCGACGCACTCGGCGTAGCCCATGTGCGCGGGGCTAGCATGCGCGGCCTTGGGGTCGCTCTTCTCGAGCTTGCTGTGCGTTTTGGCCGCGTAGAACCCAAAGAGCTTGCTGAGCGGGTCGTCGAACAGGCTGAGGAGCTTCTTGCAGGCCTGGACGTCCTTGGCGATCGCCACCCTCGGTCTGGCAGGGGCACACAGCAGCACGGGAGTCATTAGCCAACTGCGAAACCAGTTCTTTACAGCGTCTTCACCACCGCGCATGCCTTCGCTTCTTTTGCTTCTCCAGACAGGTCCGCACAAGCGAGTCGTACGCCCGGTTGGCGTCCTTGTCGCCCGCCTAGGCCACACAAACGATTGTACAATGAGCTAAGCATCGTTTCCTCTGATGCACTCAATTTGCACACCGCTCACCATGTTGGCAAAGTTCTTGAGCAGCGCGAGGAAGGCGGGGAAATCGAGCTTTTTGCCGCCTGCTTCGCGGTCGATCGGGTGGCTGCGGAGGAAGGACTCGCAGATGATGGTCACCTCCTTCTCGATCATCTTGGCCGCGTCCGAGTCGCTGCCGTCGATCACGCCGCAGTCCTGCAGCAGCCGCACCACGTTGGCCGTGCGCATGCGCGTCGGGTCCTCGCACGAGAGCTGCAGCGCGTAGCTCGCGAAGATGTCCCACAGCCGCTCCTGCTGCGACCGCTTGCGCGCGGCCAGCAGGTTGGCGTCGAACGGCGAGTCGAACTTGTGCGCCTTGGCCTCTGAATGGGCAGGCGTCACGGCGCTCGCTGCTCCGGTACTGACGCGGGACTCGCGCCTCACTTTGGGCTTCGCCGTCAAGGCGCCCTCCTCACTCATTGCACTGCTTCGACTGCTTCTTTAATCAGCTGAAGCTTTAACAGGTTAAACGCATGCGAAGTCGGCCGTAAATGTCGACGAGTGTGACTACGAGATGGCTACGTATGAGTCGTACGTAACCCGAAAGTGTAGCCATCTCGTTCTGTGCTGCTCGAAATACTCACGGTACGGTGTCCCAGTTTAATGTCGTCAATCCTATTTCCGATGTATAACAAGGATACTGCTGAATATAAGGTTCTTTCCATGTGAAACGCTAAATTCGGAAATGACTCCCTCCTATTCGAATGTTCACCCCAAAATTGCGTGGCAGCACGCCACTCGCCGCTTTTGAACGACAAGCTCAAGCACTTACGACGAGCATCGAATCACATTCGCGCGCCACTTCCCTGGGGGCCCACGTGACGATGGAGGCGCGTGCGGACAGTTCGCACACGGCGGCGCACGCTGCGGTTCCTTCTGGCGCTTCGGATGCGCACGGAGATGGCGTTAGCGCGGCGGCTGACGCGGCGGTGGCCTCCGCTCAGGCGCAGGCGGCGGCTGACGCGGCGCTGATGGTCGGGTCGCTGGACAAGTACGAGGACGCAGGCTTCGGCGCGGAGTTGGGCGGCTCCGTCACGATGCAGCGCAAGCGCGAGCTGGAGGCGGGCGCAGACGAGTACGACGAGGACGAGGACGACGGCGCGAGCAACAGCAACGAGTACATGGCCAAGGACGGCAAGCTGGCGCGCGCGGTCAAGCGCTCGCGGCGCCACAACTGGCAGCAGAAGTACGAGACGGAGTTCGGGCTGCTGGCCATCGAGCGCGACGCCGTCTCGGGCGACGTGACGCTCGCCATGTGCGGCTTCTGCAAAGCCTTCGGCCGCGAGGGCAAGTACGAGCAGCTCGTGCAGGCGGACGCCGAGGCCGGCAACGAGAGCAAGAAGCGCCGCCGCCGGTCGCTCACCACCACCAAGTTCTTCCGCGCCTTCCGCGTCGACAACATCCGCAGCCACCTGCAAGGCGCACACCCGCGCCGCTGGGCCGAGTACGAGATGTTGCCCAAGCAGGATGCCGTGCGCGCGCGCTACCTGCAGATGCAGGGCGATTTCCAGCAGTATGACAACCTCGGCATGGTCGACGACGTCGTGCTCAGCGGGTCGGCGCTCAACGCCGAGTCGGACATGGCCTACGTCCAGGCGCAGGCGCTCGCGCACTCGACGCTGACGGAGCAGCAGCACGCCGCGGCCGCGCAGGTGGCTGCCGCGCACTCGGGTGCCGCCGCTGCCGCTGCGCTGGCGGCCGTGTCGGCTCCTCTGAATGGGTCCCACGCTACGACTAGCTCGCTGTCGTCAACGTCCTTGGTGAGTTGTGAACACATGTTTATGCTGGAGTACAGTCTTGTGGAATGTCTGACGCATCGTGTATGTGTGTCCTTTGTTCGACCCCCCTGGTTGCTGCTCGCTCGCCTCCCACCGCTCGCTCTATAGGTGTACAGCGGTACGATGAGCCCTGCGGACGAACACGCCTATTTGCGCAAGAGGAATAATCGATTGGTCGCTGCAGGTCCGCGCACCACGTTCGACTACGAGAAGCACCTGACGGAGCAGCTCGCGCTCGACCGTGAGCGGCTCGAGTTCGAGAAGGCCAAGTTCAAGAAGGAGGTGGAGCTCAAGGAGCGCGAGCTCGAGCTGCAGCAGAAGCGCATGGAGCAAGACGCACTGCTCCACGAGAAGCTGGTGCAGTCGAATCGCGAGAACGCCGAGGTCGAGAGCGCCAAGTTCTTCCGGCTCGCTGAGGTGCTGCGCGAGTCCATCGCGTCCGCGCAGGCCAACTCGGGCGCTTCCGTCGTCTAAGAGCGCCGGGCATTCCCCCAAGGTCCGTTGCCGGTTGTACGGGCGCACATATGTCCTCCATTTTGGCTTTTCATTTCTACGCAGTTTTTCTCCGCTATGTTAACGCGAGCTGTATGTTTATACGACCACTTGATTCGGATTGTTGGTATTGCCAGTGTTACTCGTTCCAAAGAAGTCGGGCATTGAAGCAGCGCGCTAAGTGACCCACCCTGATACTCGTTGACACCTCATCTGGCCGTTGTCGACGACGACTGGCGAGAAGATCGCGGCAGACCTGGAGATCCTCGCCGATCAACCCTGATCGAGCTAATGCTCGAAGGCTCTCGTTCTTGTACACGACGCCGGTCGCGTTGGCTATCCAGCGTGGATCGCTCAGCCTCGCTCGGCTTTCGCTTCAACCCGTCCTTCTGTGCTGGCGCGTCCATCACTTCCTCTTCGCTGGGTTGACTCGGAGCCTGGATCGGATCCACTTGAGTACCGTGTCGAGCGATCTTTTCCTCTGACGGCTTCTGCTCAAGGATGATCTCGACCTTTCCGTCATCCAGTGCGACCACCGAGCTCTTCGCTTGCGACTCAACCAGCGCTACGTCATGCTGCGTAGTCATGATATGCTTGGCAGCCTCACCCTGTACGACTTCACCGCTGGATTCCTTGACAGCCTCGTACCCCACAGATGCAGCCATCGGTGCGACTTCCTCTTCTTGACCTTTGGTTGTCGCTGAGGTGTCTCCGACGATCACGGTAATCTCGTGGTACTCTCCTGCCTCCGACTCCCCCTCTTGTTTGATCGGCGAAGCCAGCTTGGCTTCGGACTTCAGAGACTCATGGGTAGGCTGTAGCTCCGACGTGGTCACTGGTTTTGGTTCGGGCTGTACTGACACTGGGCTTGACGACACCTCCTCTGCCACCAGTGTCAGCGACGATGGGTCCTCAGCCGCTATCTCCACCTCAACCACCTTGTCCTGCTCGCCAACAGCAACTGTCTTCTCCTTCGTGGCCTCCAGTAGCTCCACCACAGTCTGAGCCTCGACTTTGACGAAATCTTCCGCCTCCTCATCAATTTCGTCGCCCTCCTTCTCTGAGCGAAACATGTTAAACGTCGCTTGCACATCGATCGTCGCGATTTCCGCCTCTTGCTCACCACTTGTCAAGGTAGTATGTGACGCTTCCTTGAGAGACTCGTTGCTGTTCGTGTGTTGCTGAGCGTCAGGCGGTTGGATCGCAGGGTCATCCGTTAAGAGATCGTTCAGCTCAGCTTGGCCATTATCTGGAGTCGGCAGCTCAGCATGGCTTGACAAGCCGAGGTCGTGATTTGCACTCACGCCACCTTCATCATTGATTGCATGGGTGTCATCAGTTTCCAGAAGCTCAGCCGGATCATCGTCTGGAGTCGGCTGCTCAGCTTGGTTTGTCGATCCGAGAGCTGGCTGGTCACTGTTGCTGGCGTCGTCTACAACAATGATGTCGTCCTCCAGCAAAGTCGACGGCTCTTCAGCATGCTCTTCCTCTTCATTAGCGTTGTCGTCCACCAGAGCAGATTGCTTGCTCGCCTCAATCGAGACAGCTGAGGCCGTAGTTGACGCTGCATTTGGAGTTGGTACAACCGCCGGAGCCGGTGTTGGCTGCTGGATCTTCGACCATCCAGGGATGCTTTGCTTGTCTTTGACCCGAACGCGGACGTCCGGGAAGCACACGTACTCCTGGGCCTTCAGCGGGTTTGGCGGGTCGCGATAGCACGGGATAAAGTGATCAATTGCTTTGAACGTCACGTGGACGACGCCCATGCGGAACACGGACGAGAACTGCTTCTCGCACACGGCGACGTCCGACGTGGTCGCGCAGCCCCAGTACGACACCCACGCAATGTGTCCTTCGGGCTTGAGGTTCTGACCATCCAGCGCGATCTGCGCAAACGTTGGGCAAAGACACGAATGAGCGCGAGCGTTCAGATCGCACAATCCCAGGAACACTCGAACGTACCGTGATTTCCTCGTCGACCATTGCGTAGGTCGGATCAATATGATTGATCATCGGCGCTGGGAACGTCGCGTCGTAGAGCCGAGTAGGCCCGTCGAAGAAGAAGGTTACAGCCATCGCGACCATCGCATGCCTGGCCCAGCGCCGGTGGCAATGGAACACAAGCCAACCGGTCGCCACCACGAACGCAGTGTCAACCCCCACGCCGGTGCAAAGCTCCCGCACTAGCGGCACTTCGAGCTGCTGCATGGCCATTTGGCACGTGTATCCCGCGTCGAGAAGGTGCGCTAGTCGCACGTCCAGTCGTATCAGCACGTTCTCCATGTCCAGCTCAGTCAGGTCGCGGCAGATGGCCCAGTAGAGCAGCAGCAGCCCGAACAACAGGAAGATAACGTTGAGCACCGAGCGCGACAAGAGGTGGCTCATGCTGCTGCAGCCCATTGGCCAGAACCTGCGACCATATCATCAAATCGAACAAATTAGCTGGAATCCAGGGGGTAATGCGATGCGTGGAGTTCGACGCATACCCGTGGCCCTTGTGGCGCAGGAACGGATACAGGAGCAGCAGGATCGGCCAGAGTGCCAGGGCCAGCATCGACCACATCAAGGACGCCAGAAAGCCCGACAGGTTGTCATATCGCTGCGTCGACTGGTAGCGCGCCTTGTGGGCGTAGTAGAGTCGCTCCTCGGGCTACGGCAGACAGTCAGCGAGTCACACAATGGTTAGATCGGCGGTCACCAGGGTTTATCCGCTCGCTCCTGATGCCCGCATCACCTCTGCTTCCTCGTCGTCGTCGTCCGGGAACGCCTCCACGTACTGGTCGAGGTAGCTGGCCCATGTGGGTCGGCGTTTGAGGTTCTCCAGCCGCTCCTCGATGTAGTCGGGCGAGCCCACGTCTAGGTGCGGCACCGCTGGCTGGAACGCGGCAGCCGCGGGCTCCGTCGCTCCGCTAGCAGCGCCCCGCCCAGCGGCAGAAGCGGCCGCCGACGCCTCGGACTCCACCTCGTCGGGCGCGCGCAGCCGGACGCGCGAGTGCGACGCCGAGAGCGGCACCGAACCAACCGCGCCCCACATGATTCGATTGCCTTGCAATTGTGCTGCAGAACTCAGTCCCAGGGCGGGCGGGCGACCGAGAATCCGATGTCGCCGTTAAGACCTTTACATCTAATATACACGATAGTTGATATATATTAATAGGTACTTGAAGTCAAATTTACCTATATGATGTGATGAGACGATTAAATTTGAAATACATCATTTTATGGGGTGGTGACCACCATTCCCAGTCGGAGGGCCACATTTCGAACGCATCGACATCGACAGGCACAGCATTCGACATGGCGGAGCAGCAGCAGCAGCAGCCGCCGCTGGCGCAGGTGGCGGCGTTCCGGGCCATGAAGTTCGCCCAGGAGTCGCGCGAGTCGTGTTGGAAGCGGTCGGTGGTAGCTGGCGTGGCGGGCGTCGGCATGGGCGTGGGCCTCGGCACCTTCCTCGGCACATTCGAGGGCGCGCACGGCGAGCTCGTGGGCGAGACCATGCGCGAGCAGGTGCGTCGCGGCGATGTGTCGAGGCGTGGGGGGCGCTTGGTGGGTAAGGTGTACGGACGCCTGACGTGGTTGTGTGTGCTGCGTGCTCGTCTCGCTCGCGTGCAGCTGTACAACGGCTTCCGCAAGTCGTTCCGCTCCGGCTACGTGCGCAGCGTCTACTTCTCCAAGGCAAGCGCGCGCGTCGCCGTCGCTTTGATGCTTCCTGGGATCTTTCTATCCGTCTGTGTGTCGCTCGCTCTGACGACTTGCTGGGGTATGTGGCGCAGGAGTTCGGCATGGTGGGCTGCCTCTTCGCGGGCATCGAGTGCCTCGTCGAGCGCGAGCGCGCCACCAAGGACATCTTGAACTCCGTCATCGCGGGCGGAGCGACCGGCGGCGTGCTCGGCGCCTGGGCTGCACGTCAAATGGGCCCGCAGCGTACGTGTGAGCCTGAGTGATAGCGCTCCCGCTGCCTCCACGTCGTTGGATGGTTTGGCTGAGTTCGTGGCTCCTACAGTCAGTGAGGAGGCTAACGCTCTTAACTGTGCTTGACGGCGTGCCATGACGCAGTGCTGCTGCGTAATACGGCCAAGGGAGCCGCCGGGTTTGCCGCCATGGCGGTCGTGTTCGAGAAGGCGATCGAGCATTTCTCGGAGTGAACCCCACGTATCTTGCGTGGCTGCGTTCATCGAGGGCGACGAATGCGAGAGATAGAGAGAATATATAGAGCAACAACACTTGTGGATCTGTTCGAGACCTAGCTGAGTTTCGTTTCGCGTCGCTGCGGTCAGTCTCGCACCGACTTGTTGGGCAGACGCGCGACTCTTTGGCTCCTCGCGCGCAGTTATACTTCAGCCAGGTTCCTATCGCGCTGGGACGCTGTTGCGAAGGCCAATAGGTCACCATGGTCAGTGTAAACGGGTATTATGATAGCAGCAGCTCTGTGGCGATGTATTCGCTTCCTAACGCTCTCCGGCCATCTTTGTGTTGGTTGGTGCCTGCCTTCAGGCGTATGTCGGCGAGTACAAAGATCGACTTCGCGACGGCCACGGGTCCTACGCGTTTCCTGGCGGTTTTTTTCGCTACGAAGGCGCGTGGGTCAAGGGAGAGATGCACGGAGCGGGCGTCTTTGCACTCGATGACGGCACCACATACGAAGGCGATTTTGTGGACGGCGAGATCAACGGCGTCGGGCTGAAACGATGGCCGGACGGGTCGACTTACAGTGGCAGCTTCCGATATGGCGAGATGCATGGTGACGGAGTATTTCTGTCCGCTACGGGGGAGCGATACGACGGTCAGTGGCGCGAGAATCAGCGCAACGGGTCGGGCGAGCTCGAGTTTGCCAACAAGGACGTGTATCGGGGCGAGTTCCGAGCTCACAAGCCCGATGGTGTCGGGGAGATCGAATATTCTCGCACAGGACGTACGTATGATGGTGAATGGAGCTCGGGCGGGCGAAGCGGTGAGGGGGTCCTGCGCGATCGAGCAGGGGCTCGTCTCTATGAAGGAAGCTGGCGAAATGACCAGCGACACGGACAAGGAGTCGGCGTTATTGATGTCATTGTCACTACCGACACGGAGACGTCGCCCTCATCGCTGTGGTATGAAGGGGTCTGGGAACGCGATCAACCGGAAGGTACGCTTGATCAATTGCTGGTGTTTCTGGATGGAAACTGGCAACCAGCATTTTACTGTGGTCTTTGTGTGCTTCCTTCACCTCAGACCAGACAACTAGACTTGCGGTGACGCTGCTGTCGCAGGATGGCAACGAGCTTGTCGACATGCCTCCTCTCCTTCCAATCGAGAACAAGCAACTACCACCGCTAGCCGTCGTCTGTTTCAGTAAGCGTGAAGCTGTCGACGGGCGACCCGCTCGAGTGATCGGTGAGAACGGGCGTCGCGTTGTGCTGAAGATCTTTGAGGGCCAACCTCCTTCGCTGGCTTTTGGTGCCCAGGAGTCTGCCAGCGTGAACGGCAGTGCGTCAGCACGAGACGGGGACGCTTCTCTTCCCTCTGCGCAGTGGCAATTTGTGCTGTACGACCCGAAGGCCGAGTCGGAGAGCCCGGCAACGAGTGATCCGACGGACGGCGTCGTCAATCCAATTGACAGTGAGCAGGCCAAGACCGAGGATGGCACACCTCAGCTTCCAGAAGAGCGCCGCGTCAGCGAAGTCGAGGGAGGGTGCAAGGCAGGCATGGCTGTGTTTCGAGATCTGTGCTTGCCGTCCGCCACGTTAGCGGGGAGCTACTATCTCGTCTGTGAGAGCCGCACGTCCGACGCATTGGGAGCAGTTCATGTGCCCTTGTCGGTGTTGACTGAAGGTGTCACAAGCAGTGGCGTCAGCCAAGTACAGAGTGCAAAGAAGTGATGTATTGCTCGTTGCATACTTACTCGTCGGCTTCTGATGAAGACTCAGCTCGATTTGATGGTGAAAGGTAGCTCGTGAACGTATGCTTCTCCGTCGGGGACGTCGCTACTCGAGCCATCCGGAGAACGCGACAACCGAGTACAACGAATGATCACGACTTGCGCCGCTGGGGCTGGCGGCGTTTCCTTGCTTGCCACCTCGGTAGCTGTTGTGTTCTTCGTCTTCTTCCCCCGAGGCCCAGCACTGGGGAGCCCACCCACCGCGCGACCAGAAGCCGGCTTTAGCTCGAGCGAGCGGGAGTCCTTGGCTTTGCCGGTTGCTTGGCTTTCATTGTTTGCCGGTGGTGGCTGCTGCATCGCCGCGACGTTCTTGGACGTATACCGCATCGCCACCACGATCATTCCCTTCTGTTCGCGTCAAACGCGTGTCGAGGCAGTATCGTTAGCTAATCTCACTGAACGGCCACGAAGGCAACCACGATACACTCACTGCAGAGATTCGGAAGGAGGTCACGGCACTCCGGCTGGAAGCTGCAGCATCGTTGTTGTTTCCTGATGCTTGGTCTCCCTGGACGGATGCCATCGGCGGCGGCTTGGTCACGACCTCGATCTGTCCCAAAGGCTCTTGGATCTCCACCAGGAAAGCGCTCGCCGTTGTGTTCTGAAAAAACACGTTCGTCGGCAGTACGTGCGCCGTATCCTACCAGTTCTCGAAGCCCAAAGACCACAGCAATAATGAGCTTATTAGTTGTTGATCAAGGTCGGGCAGAGATTGGGACAAGCAAGTGTACCGTCAGCGCTTGCTTGAACACGACTTGGTCGGGTGCGACGAGGATTGGGCTTGCGGGTTTCTCTGGGCTCTCCTCCAGCTTCATCGGCGCGGGAGGTGACCCGTTGTCCATCGACAGCGCAAAGTCGTACGCGCCATCCGCCGTGTGGCGCCTGTTGTGCGGAGAGTGCTTGCCGGACTCGCCTTCGGGAATGTGCAGCGGGAACTTGGTCGCGTACCAGTCCGGGAGCTCGCCCTTCGCCCTCTTGAAGTCCAGAATTTCGACAGCTTCCTTTGCAAAGCCGTCCAGATGCGGCGCTACTTCCGACCAAGTGTCGCTATATATCGGAACGTTGAGCATCTGCAGTCGCACACAAGACAAGGATTCGATTATGAATCGGAATGGAGTGCGTAACACAAAATCACAACGAGTGCGTCATCACTCAAGCAACGTACCCGCCACTCGACTTTCTCGGACGAGTGGATGTCGTGGCTGAACGGAAGCCCGACGTACACTTTCACGACCGCGTGGTAGACGCGCGCGAACTCGTTGCAGTAGTCCTGCACGAGCTCGCTGAGCGAGAGGAACTTGAGCTCCTTGTACATGAGCCCGTCGACGCGGCTGAGTCCGAGCGCGCCCCACTTGGTTTGCAGCGCGTGCTGATGGCGCACCGCCAGAATGATGTGCCGGTGCACCGTGTCGCCCGTAATGGACTTGAAGCTGACTGGGAAGCGGTCCATCTCCGGCAGACCAGCCGTGAGATAGGCACCTAGGAACACGGCCTCGAGACACTGGATCGGCAGCACCTCCTTCAGCATGTCCTTGGCGGTCGACACAACGCTCTTGAAGCTTCGGTTCTTGTTCACGTCGAAGTACAGCGTGCCCGTGTAGTTGTACCTGATACGTTCGAGAGAACGTGACGAGATAGTCACGTCAGGGACGAATCGAACAAGCATTGCTAATGTGTAGTGGCACGTACTCGAGCGCGCTGATGACCGACTGGATGCCGTGAAGCCGAGTCTTCATCGAAGTCTTGGCTGAGCACAGCGGCACCTTCGGGTCCGGCGGCTAGCACGACGGCATAGTCGACGTTACGTTAGCTACCACAGCGCACTCGGTGCCATCGACGCTGAGTCAGAGGCGTACATTCGGGAGAGCGGTCATGGCCTTCACTTGTTGCCACGCGGCATGCAGTTCTTCGCTCGAGACACCCAGCGACCGCGCCGGCGTAGACATAGTGGCCGTGTAGCGTCGATGAAGAGCTCAAGCTGGCCGCGCGCTGTTGCCGTGAAGTGCTTCTGCGCTGGTCGCGTCGCGGACGAGCTAAAAGTGCTCCGCTTTATCCCCATAGCCGGCCGTCTATATATAAACCCTTGTTACTTACTGGCAAAAACGCCAACACACTCGGCGAATCGTCCGTCTGTCATGCCCAAGCTCAGGACATGAACGACTCGCACGCAAATCCATATGCACAACGGCAACTTACAAGGTGTGACGACCAATCTTCCTCGTTCGCAAAACTTCCCCCGTCGTCAGCGCAGCATAAAGTTGACGGCGCCCTGCTTCTTCAGACGCGCAAGCACGGGGTTCTCCTCCACGGGGCTTGACGGACCCTTCGCCTCGACGTCAAACTTGAGACTCGCACGGCGACGGTTCTTTCGGAAGCGGGAGTGACTATCTTCTTGCCCGTCCAGGTCGTCGTCATCTTCAGCAGCTCTTTCCTTCTCAGCGAGCTCTCGCTCCTGGTTGTCCTCCTCGATGAATGAAGGAGAGCTGAGCCGAGAGTCATGTCGCTGAAGTCGCGCCGATCCGTCCCGCGACTTCGTTCGGCGGAAAGATCCCGAGGTAGTCATCGCCCTTCCCGAGTGGTAGTTGCTACTGCTACGAGAACGAACGCTCCCACCGTCGAGGCTGCTGTCTTCGTCGTCGTACTCATCAAGAAAAGAGGATGCGCTGTTTGGTCGCGGCTTCGTCCAAGCGCCTCCATTCTGCGACAGCTTTCGGGATCGAGTCGACGACGACGAGCTGTCCACATTTCTCTGTTCACCATTGTCGACGTCGTCATCCGACTCGTTGGCAGCTGGATTCTCTTCGTGAATGGGCTCGGGCGTGATGTTCTCGCCAAACATGTTAAATGAAGGGCGTTTGTCCAGCTTCCTCCTCGCGTCAAAGAGCCCGGGGCGGAAATAGGGTCCGCTCACCTCGCTCTCGCTCTTGCGCATCATGTCGCTGCTCTCGGACGAAACGCTGCGGGTTTCAATCATCGAACTCCTGCCGCCAACTTGCAATGGCTCGCGCTCGGCAGCCCAGGTGAGAGCGTTCAGGCTGTCCGACTTGGGCCGCATGCGGTTGTTCATGCTTTCCATCTTGTGCAACTCCGTCTTCTGCTGCTGAAGCACCACACTCTCGGAGAATTGCTTTGAGCGTCGACGGTGGCGGCGGTGGGCTCGTCGCCAGATCGCAGCGCGAGCGACCAGTAGTTGGCTCCGCTTCTCCTCGTCAGGAAGCAGCCTGGCCATCAGCGGAATCAGCTGCAAGCACTCGTGCGCTCCCACTGCACCGAGCAGGAATGAGCAGTACTCAGTTGCCGACATCTTGTCGCGTCCAAAGTCTCTTGTCTGGTCCTGGAAGTCTTGCACGCGCTCTTCGTCAAACGAAACGAGCTCACGCACTATCTGGATCACCTTTTTGTGCAACCGCTTTGCTTCTTTCGGGTCCGTCTCCGGGATGACTTCGACAAACTCTTCGCCTTCGTCTTCAAACGCAGCCGAGATACGGCGTCGTGACAGTGGAGGGTTCTCGTTGCTTTCCATGCTTTGATGACGCTGCATAGACCATATGCAACCACCACGTAAGCGTCAGGTGATCGATGCGTTAAGTGTCCACGAAGCGACACAGCTTTCTCACCTCGAGGGTATTGGTTTGCTCGGAGCCAACGTCAGCCACCACAATTTGAGGCTCGACCACATCGTCCAGCTCCGAAGTGCTGTTATCGTCGACGACCTTCGCGGTGGTGGGCGCGTTCTGCTTCTCATCCGTGTCGGTGGGCGAAGGCACGATCTCGAAGAACGAGTCGAACCCAAGGAATTGCTTCACCTTGTCGACTAGAACGGGGTCGGTCGACAGCTCAGGAATTTGAAAAACCTAACGGACGAAAGATGGAAAACGGTGAGTCAGTGGAGAGAGACGAACGCAGCCGACTTCGTAGCCTTTATACGCACATTCTCCACGTAAAGTGCGAGCTGCTGCTCCTTCAGTTCTTGCAGCGACTTCTTACGCATCCCGCCAAAGAGCGAGTCGCGCTTGCGGTCGCGCGGGAAGATGATCCGCTTCATCAAGGATCCGTAGGAGATGCGCAGCTCACTGTCAACAGGAGGAGGCAACCGTTAAGACACCAGGCAATTATTGCGGATAGAAATGGCAATGACAACGTACTCGTCGAGCGCTTGGAACTCGGCAAACGTCTTCCAGACTTTCCACTTGACGCTTGGCTTGTCCACTGGTCTGAGCGGGAGCACCAGTTGGCACGAGAGCTCAAACTCCTGCTCAAGCGACACGGCAGCGATTGGTGTGAGCGTGAGCAAGCAGCCAGACATGGGGAGAAGGACGAAAGATGCCGATCGGGCGTACCACCGTCTCTGTGGCCTCGTCGCGCAGGCTGGAGGAGACCACGGCCGAGAACTTGTGGCCGACGTCCTCGCTCGCCATGATGGGCATCCGCTCGAACTCCGATATGGTCGTGTACACCGCGAAGAACCAGGCGTCCGTCGTCGCCTTGTCCTTGTCCTGCAGCTTCACCTTCTGCACTCGTGCAGACAACCAACACAGAGCCGATCGGTGAGCGGTGGCATCGGCCTCCATGCCTCCAGCATTCGCGCTCACCTTGCGACTGGCGGTGCTGGTCTCGTAGATGATGAAGCCGTCGGGCACCTGCTCGAGCTTGGCGCTGCGCAGGTCCACGCGCCCGAGCACCTGCTGCATGTCCTGGTCCTCCTGTTCCCTCGGCCGCAGCACGATCGCGCCCGTTAGACTCGACCACATCGTACGCTAATCAAATCGACTAATCGCCGCGGACACACGTATTACCAGCGCAGAGTACGCGAGCTCGAGCAGCTGAGGCTGCAGAACGACGTTCATTCGCCTGGGCTTGACCGCGTGCCGCGCCTTGGCGTTGGCCAGCGCGGCATCGTCCACGAGCGAGAGCATCAACAGGCCCTGCATCTGCTTCATCTTTCGGCGCTTCTTCTTGGCGCCCACCTCGGCCGTCGTCATGGATCCCACACTCGCGCTGCGGCGTCTCGGGCGATCCGATTCGGCGGTAGGCAAGGGAATCGATGAATAGGGCGCTCTTGGCGCAGCCGGCGGCTCCAATCGGCGCTGCTGTGGCCCGTTCGACGCAGCGGAAGCCCAGGAATCCGGCCCGAACTCCTTCCTTCCTGCTCGTCGCTCTGAAAAGTCGATAGTCAACGCAAGTGAGTTGCGAAAAGCGCAGGCTGGAAGCAGGTTGGGAGGTTCCAATTTTCTCAGAGCTGACCTTCCCTGTCAAACATAATAAAGCGGTCAGGTTATTTGGTTCCGGACGGTTGAATCTGCCCGCAAATCCCCCCATCTGGTTCGCGTGAGGCACACTACCCTGGAATTGTGTGCTCAAACGGTGTACACCACACTAATTACGCTATTTTGGGTGGAAAAATAAAAACGAGTTGGGTTGTTGTGCGTGTTCCATCGTCGCGTCGGTCGGACCGCGGGCGGGCAGTTCCGACTTCCGACGTGGGCATTCATTCATTCACGAGCGAGGGCGGGACGACAACGCGCGCGCGTCCCATCCGCCGCCACTCCGCAGAGAGATCCCCGAGCCGATTGGCCGTCGATCGACACCCCTCGCGCGCTCCTCCGACCGCTGGATGGACGGCAGCATGGGCGAGAGCGACTCGAACCTGGCGCAGGCAGCCAGCGACGCCAGCGCGCACACTCCGCAGGCGGCTGGCGCGGCGCGGAGAGGGTCCGTGTCTTTGTCGTCCGTGTCCACCGCGTCGAACCGCAGAATGTCCGAGTCGGACGCGGTGCTGTCGTCGGAAACGGCGTCCCCAGCGACGGCCGCTGCGCCCATGTCGGCGCCGTCGTCGTCGTCAACAGACTACTCGACGTCGTCGTTCGCGGGTGTCGAGGTGGACGGGTTCGGCATCAAAGGCTTCCTGAGTATGCGCGATGAGGGCGTGACGTACCACCGGATGAAGCGCTTTTACTGCCGCTGCGTGGGCGTCAACTTCTACCGCTTCCCGTCACGAGACACGGCCAGCACGATGGTCAACGCGGTGCTCGCGGACGAGATCGGCAAGGTCGAGAACTGGGACGGCCGCGGTCTGCTGCACACGTACCGCAACTCGTTCAAGATATCGTTCGTCACGGGCGTCGTGTTCAATGCGGATGCTGACTCGGAAGACGACAAGCGCCGGTGGATCGAGTACATTGAGTCGGCATTGAAAGGTACAAGCGCCGCGGCGGAGAAATGGAAGGCGCACGAGACGGTTGCGCCAAACATCATGACCCTGACGCCTGGAGGGCTCATGCTGGCGCACACGCGAGCCAGCGCGCCGGACTTCAAGGGCCTCGTCTCCTGCGTCCACCCAGGATGTGTCGCTCGCTTCGACAGCACCGGCAAGCGCCAGCATCACTGCCGTAACTGTGGTGGCACCGTGTGCTCCGACCACAGCTCACGCTACGCGCTGCTACGTCACTACCACATGAGGTCGCCCGTCCGGCTGTGCATGAGCTGTTTTCGCGTGCAAGGGTTCATCCTCTGGCTGACGATGATCGTCCAGCGGCTGGGTGTCGCGCAGGTCGATCCAGTCGAAAAGCCTGAGCTCTCCAAGATGGATGAAGAGGAGCTGGACGCGCTGCTTCAGCTCATCAACGAAGAAGGCTTCGGCATCTCGGACATGATTCAAGTGCTGCATCTGCACCGCCACGGCTGTGACGAAGCCTACGCGATCGCGGTGAACAAGCTGCTGGAGTTGGCGGGCTCTAACCTGCAGGACTTCGAGTTCTTCTTGCCTCAGTTGTTTCACATGTGGCTCACCGTCGACTGGGCGAGGAACACGATCAAGTCGGCGCTGCTGTTCCGAGTCATCAGCTTTGCGGCACAGCTACACATCCGCTTCGCCACCTCGGTCTACTGGCTGACTCGCGCCGCGATCGACGACAGTTGCGGGTGGGGCTTTGGCCAGTCGGAGCTATACGTCCCCGACTTCCTCTTTCGGAAGCTGAGCATGTGCAAGCTCCTCATGATTAACCTCGAGATGCAAATCTCCCGAGGGGATTGGTCGTTCGAAGCTGATCGGGACCTGCCGGCATCGAATCTCCAGACAACAATCGTCAGGTGTCTGTTCGATCGGCTCCTCATCCTTCTGCAGTCCGACGTGAACGTGTACAACCCTCTGGGTTCGATATGTGACGCGACAAGCATCTGCGCGGTCCCGCCGGAGTTTCTGCTTCCGAGCGACTCGCTTATCGAATACGCAGATATCGGTGGCGGGGAGGAGCGACGGGTGTTCGACACTCAGATTCACTTCATCCACGAGCTGTGCGATATCACGGAGCGGCTTCGCCACTCGCCTCCAGACCAGCGAAAGCTGGCGCTGAAGCTGGAGATGGAGAAGCTGGAACTGCCTGAGGGGTCGTTCTGCCCGCTAGGCTCGATCGTCGATCCGCTACAGAAATTCATCACCATCGCGCGGGGCGAAGGGACGGTTTTCACCACTCGGGCGCGCGCGCCGACGCTCTTTTTCTTTGAAGTCGAGCAGCTCACCGGCAGTTCCGCGAAGAGCGCGTGGCTCCATCGCGGTCGCTCTCTCACGTTCGGCAACCGAACCGACAGAGACGGAGACTCATCGGACGAACGGTCGTCTGACCGTTCTGGCGAGTCAAGCTCGCGAAACGCCATCGAGCTTGCGACACAAAGTGATATTGCCCAGGCCCTTGCGTTGGAACCGCTCACGGCTGACGATGACAACGGTGCGAATGGCGATGAAGCTGATGGTTCTCCTGGCAGCTCCATCGTAAAAAACTCCGGCTTCAGCGCAGTGTCGGGGGATAGTGGCGGCGAAAGTGACGACTCGGAGGACGAGTCCAGAGATCGTGTTGCGTCCAACCCACCAGAGTTCGCGGCCAAGACTCGCCCAGACAGCGCGAAAGGGAAGAGATTCCGCAGTCACTCGGGGTCGCTGATCAACTCAACCACCAAGTCGCTGGACTCGATCATTGCGGCGGTCAGAGGAGGTCGGAGTGCTCGAAGAAAGCGATCAATGAGTGAAGGAGGGGACTTCGAAGAACCTGCGAAGAATTCCTCGCTACCCTTCAACGCGGTGGAAAAGTTCACCGAGGACCAAATGGTCTCCATGGCTCAGAATCTTGAGCTCAGCATGTTAGCAGAGAAGCCCTCGTGCGCGGGCATCTTCACGGGGAAGGAGGTCGTGGACTGGATGACGAAGAACGAGATTGTCTCTGACAAGGCGCACGCGATTTGGCTCGGTGGAGAGCTCGTCGGGTGTGGAGCCCTGGAGTCGACAACTCTTGCGCCTGACGAAGAGCCGCGCTTTCTTCCTGTCGACACTGCGTCCTACCGGCTTCGCCATAAATCAAGCGCTCTCTCCAAACAGAAAGACACCAAGAAGAGCAGCGACCGGACCAACCACCACGAAGATCAAGACTCGGACTCAACTTCCGGGAACCCGACTGCGAAGTCGTCGAACGGCGGGAGTGCGGACGGCCGTGTCGATGCGGGGTTCAGCTCCAACGGGTCGGACAACCGTGTGCTCCTGAGTTCCACCAGCGACCACTTACGTTCTTCGGGCTCTTTCCGAAACTCGGGGGCCCTCTCTTCCAACGGTTTGGCGCCGTCATCTAAGGGGCTGTCGAGTGGAGACGAGCGTCAGTCGCTGATCTCAGTCGTGCATCCGCCGTCCTTTTTCGACAAATTTCAGCCGGAAGCAGCCCTAGCGGCGATGGGCGCCGTTGAAGAGGCGTTGCTGCAGCATGTTCTGTCCAAAGACGGTTTACCCGACAGCGAGCCGCTTCAAGAGAGCCTGCGCTTCCTGAAAGAGCAGGTTGAAATGGTGCACGACTACGTTGTGGAGAAGCGCAACCAGCGCCACACGGCCGTCGAGTCCGCGTTCGGCGAGAGCTTTGAGGAGAAGAAGCAGCGTCTTCGAATGTCTTCCCGCCACCTGAACACGTTTGACTCGAGCAAGTGGGACTGCGTCGCCTTCATCGTCAAGTCGAACGACGACCTCCGCCAGGAAGTGCTATGCCAGCAGCTCATTCGTCAGATCCACGACATTTTCTTGAGCGCCGAGCTTCCGTTGCGCCTGCTGCCGTATTCAATCATCGCGACCTCAGCGTCCACGGGCATGATTGAGTACGTGAAGAACGCCGTGTCGCTGGACAGTCTGAAGAAGCGGAAGGGATACACAACGCTCGCCGACCATTTCCGGAAGACGTACGGTGGGACGGACTCGGTCCTGTACAAGGCCGCGATGAGCAACTTTGTGCGAAGCATGGCCGCGTACTCGCTCGCGTGCTACTTCCTGCAAATCAAGGACCGCCACAACGGCAACATCATGATTGACAGCGAAGGCCACGTGGTGCATATCGACTTTGGGTTCATCCTGGGCATCGCCCCCGGCGGCAGGTTCAGCCTCGAGACCGCTCCGTTCAAGCTGACAGCCGAGATGGTCGAGGCGATGGGCGGCACGCAGTCGGAGTATTTCAAGGCCTACGTCATCTTCTTGATCCAGGGGTTCCTGGCGCTGCAGGTGAGTGACTGCGACTAGAATACGGCGCGAGAGATTCATCGTCTGACGTGTGTTTGTATGTCTAACCTTGAAAACCTAGCAACATGCCGACACGCTATTGATGATGATCGCCATCATGGCCCAGGAGTCGTCGTGCCCCTGCTTTCTGTCGCAGAACCCGCGCGACGTGCTCAACAACACGAAGCAGTTGTTCCGGCTCGACCTGGACCAGAGCCAAGTGATCAAGTACGTGTTGGCGCTGGTGCGGCGGAGCCACAACAGCTACCGCACGCGTCAGTACGACGTCTTCCAACGGATGACGAACGGTATCCTGCCCTAGGAGTTTATTGCTTCTGGCGAGTGACCCCCGTTCAGTAGTGCGTCAATAGATGAATGTCTTCCAATGGGAGCGAACCAAAGGACTCGTGAAGCAGCATGCATGTTATGCGGCGACGGCGCCAACCTTAGTAGTTTACGTCGAGCACCCGCTGAACCTGGCCCGGTAAGTGTTGCGGGCACCCTGGGTCGACCAAGCTACTGGCTCTTGGACTTGAGCGAGCGTCCGTGCCGCTTGGCGCCGGCCTTGGCGGTGTCTTGCGAAGCGAACGGGTTCTTGGACGACTTCTTGAGCTTGGCGACCGGGATGCGGTCGAGCGAGAAGCGGTTCTTGGACAGCGACGACGTGAGCAGGCTGTTGGTCTCTTGGGCTGCCCAGCAATCAGATACGATCAGATGATCACACCGCATGAACCGAACGACTCAACAATAACTTACAGCTTTGAGCAAGGGGAATGTCAACCGACAAGTCGGTCTCCTGGGAGGCCCCGATCAGGTCGTCATCTTGCGAGTAGACGACTTTATTAGCCTTCTTGGGCTGCGGCTTCTTCTGTGACGTCGCGACCGATTCCTCGTCCGAGTCTAGCAGGTACAGAGACATCCGTTCAACACATGAAATGCACACAAGCTCCTCGAGTCGCGCCCACTAACCGTTCTTGGTCAGGTCGGCCAGAAGGCTCTGCGAGTAGTCGAGCTGCTCGTCGTCCGACGAGTCGCTGTCGGAGGACGAGGACTTGGCGATCACCACGGGGGCGGGGGCCTTCGTAGCCCTCTTCTTCTTCTCGATCAAGGCCTTCTTCAGCTGCGCGCGGCGGTCGTCAGAGTCCGTGTCTGATGCGGAGTCGGTCGACGACGACTCCACCTGATTCTTGGCAACGGGCGCGCGGACCACCGGCTTCGGCTTCGCCGCGACAACGTTCTTCGGAGATGGTGAGTCGTCGTCACTGGTGCTGTTTGAAGCCTCCTTCTTCTTGTCCTCGGCGATGCGGGTTCGAGCCGCCGCCAAGATGTCCTTGAAGGACTGCAGAGGAACCTTCGACGAGTGCTCATTCGAAGGAGCTTCTGCGGTAGCCGCGGTGGTCTCCGCCTTCGCTGCCTTGGCCGGCCGTCCAGGCTTCTTCACTTCCGTGGGCTTTTCAATTGCAGACTCTGCGGCGGCGACAGCGACTTTTGCAGCAGCGGTAGCGGCGGCGGCGGCGGCAGCGGCCTCTGTAGCTGCCTTGTCCGCCTTAGAGGGACGACCCAGCTTCTTCTTAGGCTTAGGCTCATCCGTCGCCCCGGCAACCGCAGTGGCAGCCTTAGCGGCCTCGGCTGCCGCCTTGTCTGCCTTAGAGGGACGACCCAGCTTCTTCTTAGGCTTAGGCTCATCCGTCACCCCGGCAGCCGCAGCCGCAGCCTTAGCGGCCTCTGCTGCCGCCTTGTCTGCCTTCGAGGGACGACCCAGTTTCTTCTTAGGCTTAAGCTCCTCCGTCTGCCCAGTAGCCGCTGCTGCGGCGGCAGCGGCAGCGGCAGCAGCCTTGTCCGCATTAGACGGGCGTCCAAGCTTCTTCGTTGGCTTGGGCTCCTCCGTTGCCGTAGTAGAGGCGGCAGCAGCCTTGATCTTCTTCGCCTTTGCAGAGAGCTCAGATTTCTCGCCTGACGACGCTGTTGCACTCGGCGAGGCGCCTACTGCCTTCGCAGTGGTCGGGGACTGCGCCGTCTTCTTCACCTTGGTGACAGGCGTGGCCTTGTCATCGCTCACCGTCTCTTGCGACGACGCGACTTCAGGCGATTCCTCCGGCGTAGTCTTCTTAGTCTTGCTCTTCTCGGCAGAAGCCTTCGACACCTTGCCATTCTCAGTGCTCGCATTCGCCTCGGTCTTCTGGCGCTTCGCGGCAGGCTGCTTCAGGTCAGCATCAACTTCACCCTCCGCCTTCTTTTTGGCCTTGCGAGCGGCCTTCTTTTCGGTCACAGCGGGGTCCGAAGCGGCAGGCTCCTTGGTGGCAGGAGTACTAGCGGCAGGTTCACTGGGCTTCTTCACCTTGGTCGCCTTGGTCTCCGTAGAAGCGGGGGCGTGTTTCTCCTTGGCCGCCTCTTTCTTCGTGGCCGCCTCGGCCTCCTTGACGGCCGCCTTCGGCTTCTTCGCGGGAGGAGCCGTGGCAGCCGAAGTGGCGACCGCGACGTGAGACTTCTCCGCCTCCTCCACATTCCGTGCGCGCTTGCTCTTGTTGGTCGGCGCGTCCTTGCTCGGCTTTGGGTGGGCGCCCTTGGCGTTGGCGTTCGCCTTCTCAGAACCCGTCGGCGCCTTGGCCTGCGCATCGGACTTCTGCTCCTGCTTGTTGTGCGCGGGCTTCTGCTCGTGCTTGTTGTGCACGGACCGCTGCTCCGGCTTGTTGTGCTCGTGCTTGGTCTGCTCGTGCTTGTTGTGCGCGGGCTTCTGCTCCTGCTTGTTCTTGTCCTTCTTGCTTTCTCCGTCGTTGTGCGAGGCGGGGAGCGCCAGGCGCTTGCTGCTGCTGTTGTTGTTACTGCTGTTGCTGGGGCTGTAGTTGTCCTTCTTGCTGTACCGGTTCAGCACAATGTAGATCTGCTCCATGTTGTCGAACACATTGCCGACCTGCACGTTCTTGGCCAGGTCCACAAAGAAGTGCGAGGCGCTCTTCTTTCCCGCGTGTGGCGCGCCGGGGAGGCGGTTGACCACCATATCGGGGCTCACGCACTTCTGGATGCGCAGCTCGCGGCTGAGCGCCGGCTTGTACGGGAAGACGCGCGCGTACTCGGCTACCACGAAGCGCTCCAGCTCGCCGATCGAGCACGCGCGCGGCGTCTGCACCAGCAGCACCTGCTCCTCGAACGGCAGCATCACCAGCAGCACCATCTCGCCCTCCATCGCCGCCAGCTCGCTCATGGTCGTCGACACGCCACAAACGAATGGGTTTTCAGGTAAATGCGCGCCTGCCAGCCTGGAAATGGCAGGACGAGAAGCGCGTGGCGGACGGCCCATCCCACAAGAGTTTATAAGGTATTGAGTTCGAGAGGTCAACCACAAAGCTGATAGATGATATTGAGGTAGAGAGGGGAAATAAAAAAAAGAAACGGATGAAACGAAAGTTGACACAATAGACTGCGGTTTTAGTTGACCAAGCCGCCTTTATTCTGTCATTTAGCGTATTGTATAGAATATCGCGCCATTTTGACGAAAAGTAATGCAATTTCGATTGTTCAGCGCGCGATTAACGAAATGGGTGCAACATATCAATACGGCGCGATCACTGACAGAGGTTGGCCTAAATGACCAATGGGCGCATGACTACTCAGTCCTCGTTCTCCGACGCCACGAAGAAAAGTTCCTTCATCATGCGGCGGCACTTGGGACGGTACTTCCGCGCCGCCTCGGCCTTCTTGTTGGCGAGCTCCTCGCCGACGTGGAGCAGTTGGTGGAGGTGCTGCTGGTAGGAGCCGTTGTCGTCGTCTGTGGAGTACGGCCCATCATGGGACCAGCTCAGAGTCAGACTTGGCTACACGCGCGGTCCGGTCGGGTCCGGTTCGGCTCGTCAATCCTCAAAGGTCGCACCCCAGGAGTCGCCGAGCCAACCACCAGGGGCTGCGACTGCATATCTGCATGTGTATGGCAAGGCAGGAGCCTTGCATGGCAATACACACTATAGCTTTTGCTTTGAGCAGCTCAAGAGACTACATCGTCGTGGAGAAGACTGCACTTGAGACCCAGGTTAATGAGAGCTACACAGAGGCGAAAAATCGGTTTATAAAGCTTCTCGCTCCAGCGAAACTTGGACCCGTAGATGGTTCACTGGACGCAAAGGCTACCAAAAAAGTTCTCGACCACGATGCAGTCGCTCTACACGCTACGGTTGGAGGTCTCCTCCTGGGTGGTGACGCGCACGTTCGGCCGCTTCTTGACCGGGTGGATCGCGCGAGCGAACTGCATACCATGAATACAGTACTAATGCGTCGCTAAACCATGACGATACAACGTTAGAAGCAATAGTACAGTACAGTAACCAGTGGAAATAGTCTGGGCCAACTAGTTTAGATAAGTGTTTTAGACATCAAGTTATGCTAATTAGACTAGCCCAGACTATATCCGAATCCAGACTATTTTATAATTTGTCTGGCCCAAACTAAATGAAATTTTTAACCATCGATCCACGCATCAAGTATAATGGATTTGGGATACGCCGGCCGAATGAAAAGCTGCGGAAAAGCGTTAAGCGCGATTTTTTTAGACAATAGAAAGATATGCATCTCAAACTACGTATATCGGCGGTTGGATGTGCGTAGCTGCAGTCGTTAGTGCTGTGGAGCTGCTCAAAGCAGTTCTCTGCCGTTAAAAGCAAATGCACACACCTCTTGGATAGAGAAAGGCCCTGGAGTACTACTATCGTAAAACACCGATTAATTCTAAGCTTTCGTTATTTATTGGGGTCAAATATTACTCAAGATAAGGATACAGACTGTTTTTATTGCTATTGTATAGTATTTACTAAGTTATACCGTGCGCGCCAAATTAATAGTACCCCCTAAACCAAAACGGTTTTTGGCGATTGCTCGGCCTCTAGAACGAATTATCGGCCGCTGTTTGGATATGTGGTCCCTATTAGGAGTATAAATCAGGGGATTGTGGTAACGAGA
>JAADXW010000083.1:0-42684 GCA_023337975.1 Phytopythium ostracodes
AGCGTGGCCTTGATGCCATGCGTCTCGTAGTGGCGGACGACGTCGAGGCGGAACTGGTATGTTGCCGTCCAGCGCTTGTATTGCCGTGGACGCCGTCCGCCACTTGCATGCACACGCGCTCTCACCATTGCCGCCAGTTGCTGCCTGTAGACGAATTTGGAAATGCGGATGAAATGCGGATGAAATGCGGTGTTTTACGGCTTGCACGGGCACGTTTAACGATTATGGGCCATTCATTATTTTTGAGCTGTCGAAAATGACATCGATTTACGGCTGTTCAGAATGAACGGTTTTGATTGGCTGTCGAGTATTGTCGGATATAACATTCCGTCGGATACAACACAGGTTTTACGGTATGCCAAAATCGGTGCAAACGACAATAATCCACGCGACGGTAGCCACGATCTGACTGCCATGTGAAGAGTGATGGTCTCCTGTGGGTTTCACGCAAGAGGAAAAGTGCCAGTTGCCGTTAATTTTCCCTACTATCCTTTCTCTCACTTGGTTTCAGTATACCACGCGCGTCCCCCGGGCGCGAATCTCTCGCAGTGGAACCAAAACGGGTGCCGGACGGAGACCAAAGGAAAGGAAGCGGCGGGAGTCGCGGCCATCGTCTCTATTGATCCAGCGCTTGGGACGCCCGCGAGAGAGCGAAGCAGCGCGCGACACGTAGCCAGCGATGCGACGCCTCAGCTCTCGAGGTAACGACGCGCTTCGCTCCTCTGGCGGCGGAGAAATGGCCGCTTGTTTGCTGTTAAACGGCGCGCTTGGCCACTTTCGCTGGGTGTCTTAGAGCGCAAAGGGGCGTCTTGACTGACGCCAAGCGTGTGGATGGTGAGCAGGCGGCAAGAACTTCTCAATCAAGAGCGAGGAGGACCTGGAGGAGCTGATCCAGACGCTGATCGCGCAGATCCAGCTCAAGCTCAAGAACGAGCTGAGCCTGCGCGAGATCTTCATCCCCAACTCCAAGGCCGAGGCGCGCTGCAACGTGTTCGTGTCCCCCAACTATGCCACGTGCCCCAAGCTCTGCGTCTTTCTGCAGCCCGGGACCGGTACGTCGCAGCATTATGCGCTCTTGGAGCCAGCGTTTCCTTCCCGCTAACAGATACAGCCACTACTACATGACGTCGGCAGGCATGCAGCCGGGGATCTGGAGCCGCACGATCCACCCCAAGACGGGATTCCAGGGCTCCATGATCCCGTACTTGAAGACAGCGGTACAGGGCGGCTACGGCGTCGTCATCATGAACCCGAGCTCCAACTTTTGCATGGTCAACGGCCACCGCGCCAAGATCCTTCACTCGTCGACGCCAGAGGACCACGTTGCGTACGTCTGGAAGAACTACGTCATGCCGAATGCCGCGCAGGAGATCAGCTTTATCGTGCACGACGGCGGCGGCCCGCTGCTCAAGTCGTTTCTGGGCACTCTCAGCACGCCTGATCTCCGGCGCATTGGCGGCATCGCGTTCATCGAGTCGGCGCATCAGATCTCGTCCTCTGACAGCGCAAACGTGCGCGACGTCCTGCGCGAGCGCGCTGTCAACTTTGAAGCATCTACGGAGCCCATGTTCACCGTAATTGGGTCGTCGAAGGCTCGACTTGGGTGCACATCGCTCTCCGTTGGCCGCACGTCGGGCGACGCGAGCAACCGCGAGTGGACAGTGCACTCGGTGCAGACGTCGGCGTTTGTGTTCTTGCAGTCAATTTGCAACGGTATTGAGGAATCGCTGAATGCGATCCGCGCGACGTTCCCCAACAAGCTTATCGTGACGATCAACCGCGCGCGATTGACGGGCCAACCATACAACAACCCGTACGCCATCGTCCACTGCGCAGGGCAGAAGAAAGAGACCGTGGGCAACCACAAGCACACGATGGACCCCGAGTGGAACCAGACGTTTTCTTTCCCCGTCACTTCCAGCGAGGCGACCGTCATGGTTATGGTCAAAGACAAAACCTTCCCGATCCACTCAACACTGGGACAAGTGGTCGTGAGTATGAGCGAGGTTGGATTAAATCGCGCAGATCGCCGTTGGTTCTCGCTACGCGACGACAAGGTGTCAACGACGCATGGTAACGGGGAAGTCGAGCTGACGCTGGAGTGGGTGCACGACACTTTCGTGGCGCGGTCAGACTCGTTCATTCGAGGAAATCGTGCGCCTGCCGGTGCCGATCTCTCCAGCCAGCGTGCGTATAACGGGTCCCAGCGCAGTGGTGGTGGAGGCGCGGGCGACGACAACTGTTGCTACCTCTGCAAGAACACGTTCGTACTTCACCGCCGCCGATACTGCCGCATGTGCCTGCGTCTCGTGTGCACCTCGTGCTCTGATCGCCTGTTCCTTCCCGGATTCAGCGAGCCAAAGCGTGTGTGTTCTGGGTGCTGCGACTTGCAAATGATGCTTCACAACAAGCTGCCGCGCATGGGTCCTGGTGCCGCTGCCGTCAAGGTTCCGTCTGAGGAGAAGCTGGCCGAGTACACGCAGCGGATGGAGGCGATGCGGCAACGCGAGATGGCCAAGGAGGCGGAGAAACGTCCACTCACGATCGAGGACTTTGACTTGATGAAGGTGGTCGGCCGTGGCGCGTTCGGCAAGGTGCTGCTGGTGCGGAAGAAGGACGGCAAGAACGCCGGACAGATCTACGCCATGAAGATCCTTGTCAAGGCCCACATTATCAAGAACGACCAGATCGAAAACACCAAGGCCGAGCAGCACATTCTCAAGGAGATCAACCACCCGTTCGTAGTGCGTCTGCGGTACGCGTTCCAGAACTCGGAGAAGCTGTACCTGATCATGGACTACTACCCTGGCGGCTCGATGTTCTACCACTTGCGCAAATCGAAGCGGTTCTCGGAGGACCGAACGCGACTCTATATGGCGCAACTGCTCACGGCTCTCATGCATTTGCACAGCAAGTCGATCGCGTACCGCGACCTGAAGCTGGAAAACATTCTGATGGACCCGAAGGGCAACATTTCGCTCACAGATTTTGGTTTGTCGAAGGAAGGGCAGTCGATCGAGGGTGCGATCCGCGCGTCCCAGGCCGACTCGGGCATGAAGACCATTTGCGGTACGGCCGAGTACATGGCGCCGGAGCTGCTGCGTCACCAGCCGTACGGCAAGGTCGTCGACTGGTGGAGCTACGGCATCTTGCTGTACGAGATGCTCACAGGCCGGACGCCGTTCGTGGACCGGAACCGGCGGCAGATGTTCAAGAACATCATGCAGGCCGAGATCATTTACCCGTCGCACATTTCGCCCGTGGCGCGGTCGCTGATCTCCAAGCTGCTGAACCGCGACCCGGCTCGGCGGCTTGGCGGCGGGCCGAACGGAGGTCGCGACATCATGGCGCACCCGTTCTTCGAGCCGATCGACTGGGACAAGCTGCTGCGCAAGGAGATCCAGCCGCCGTTCGTGCCCGACGTGTCGAGCGTCGACGACATCACCAACGTGCCCGAGATGTTCCAGAACATGGCGGCCGTCGACTCGCCCGTCAACAAGAAGAACGGCGAGGGCCACCACTTCGAGGACTTTTCCTACCAGGAGGAAGGCTACATCATGCGCGCCATGTGAGCCGTCGGTCGCGCGGTGGGAGCCATGCGATACTCACCTGTCTCTGTGTAGGTGTATGTAGATATATATGTGCATACCCCCCGGGCCCCCGCACCAAGCCAAGAACACGATATAAAACCGAGCCTCCGCATGTGCGTCGCGTGTCATTCCCATCTCCAGCCGCATCGTCCACGTGGATCATGACGCCTCTTTCTATCACTGCTTCACTCCTCCACATCCTCCTTCTTCTGCTTCTTGGGCGAGGCAGATGCGTCGCGGTCGGTGCTCGATGGAGACCGCGTCCGCTTCTTCTGCAGATGCGGCGGAAGACCCGGACCAATGGCGACTTTCTCCTCCTCCTCTAGCGCTTCGTCTTGATCCGCGCCCTCATCCTTCGCCTTCTCCACCGCTCGAGGCTTCTGCAAGTGCGGCGGCAACTGCGGACCGATCGATGGCGCCGCTGCTTCTTCCTCTTCCACACGCTCCGCCGTCTCGGTTGATGAAGACGCGAGATGCGGCGGGAGGGTGGGGCCGACGGGGCCGCGGGCGGCACGCTTGGCCGCGTGGTTGACCGCCGGACGACGCAGCCGCTTCTCGTATTGCTCGAGCTGTCGGCAGAAGCCCTCGTTCGGACTGACCTGGTACCATGCACGGTCGTGGTTAGCGCTCAGAGCTTCGGACTCAGTGAGGAGCAGAGGCTGATGGGCTCACCATCGGTCGTTTCTCGACGACGAAGCGCAGCGCCTGCTCGAAGCTCATGTCCTTCGTCTTCATCAGGTAGCCGATCACCATGGACGGCGAGCGGCTCACGCCCTTGTTGCAGTGCACCAGGATGCGTCCTGCAGTGAGGGCGAGTGTGATTCAGACGCTTCCGCGTCGTCAGTGACCTGCTCGTGCGAATGCAACAGCGGGAGGAGGCTCTCACCATAGAACTTGGCCTGGTCCATGAAGGCGACGCAGCCCTCGAGCACGCCCAGGATGTCCTCGGCCTTGTTGTCGAAGATGGCGCACCGACGGTACCTGCACGTCTTCGCCTCGTTAGCCGCCTGCAGCGCAGTACATTGCGCACGTCCCACACACAACAGAGCGCTCACGTGAAGCTTCTGTCCTTCTCGAAGAAGTTGGGCACGCCCGCCACCGGATCCGTCGTCTTGGGCGGCGTCACCTGCTCGTCACAGTCGAGCCGCATTACGTTACTCATCACTGCTTCCGGCCTCCTTCCGGCCTCCTTCCGGCCTCCTTCCGGCCTTGTTCCTCGCCGCAGGGTGCGCCGAATGGGCCCGCGCCCTCGCTCACATTGAGGATGTGCGTGATCTTGAGCCGGCGCAGCAGCTCGCGGTCGCGCGCGTGCGCCTTGGAGCCCAGGAACACGTGCGCCAGCACCGCCGTCGGCTCGCCGTCCACGTCCATGTCCGTCTGTCGTCTTCAGTACTACGCGCTTTGATGCATATTTAAAGTTGAAACTACGTGTTCAGTCACTATATATACCGGTATATTTCGTTTTTGTACGGTATTGCTCCGACCAACTTCAACGCCTTCGCGTCGCTTCGGGTCCGACACCAATGCCGCCAACGGACATTGAGAGCGCTGAAGCTCCCCGTTCGTGTGGATACTAGCGCCCAGGTTGCCGCCAAGGCGACGATTCTCACTCCTTATCAGCGATGGGCGGCCGCTTCTCGCGCGTGCAGTTCCGCGAGCAGGACGCGGCCGTGCTGCCGGCCTTCGCGCCGCTCGCGCGCGCCTGGTACGCTGTCTCTCCATCCCTTCCACCACCGCATACTTGCTCCCCCCACCCACATTCCAATATGGATCCCTGTGCATGTTCAGGACGCTGGATGAGGTGGCGCTGCTGTCGGCGCGGCTGCGGCGGCTCTCATTCAACTTTTGCCTCACGCGCGACCAGTTCGCCGAGCTGCTGGAGCTCCGCGGCAACGCGCTCTTCCGCGGCATGCTCAGCGAGTGGTTCACCGCCTTCCAGAACACCAAGAGCAGCACCATCGTCAACGGGCTTGAGTTCCTTGCGGCGCTCGCGCTCGCCTGCGCGGACGGCAAGGCGGCCGACAAGGCGCGCGCCGTGTTCGACCTGTTCGACTTTGACGAGTCGGGCGCCATCACGCTCGACGAGCTCAACATCCTGCTCAAGTCCGTCGTGCGCGGGCTCTCCAAGATGACCAAGGGCCTCGGCTTGCGACTCGTGAATCTGTGTCCGATGGCCGAGATCGGGGAGCTGGCGCTCCAGTGCTTCCAGGAGAGCGACCTCGAGGAGGAGCAGGACCTGCCGCGCGAGCTGTTCGTGAGCTGGGCGAGGCGCGCGCCCAAGGCCGCCAGTCTTCTCCGCTGCTTCGCCGAACAGGAGTTTGTCGGCGAGCAAGAGGCCGCGATCAGCATCCAGCGGTGTGTGCGAGGCATGCGAGCGCGTCGACGCGCCGCCGAGATCCGATACGAGCGCCAGCTCGAAATGGAGCAGGAGATCGATCAGGCCGTACGTTCCTGCATCGAATTGGTTGGTGGACGGCACTGAGCTGATATATCTATACCGATGCTTCTGAACAGGCGGAGAGGGCGGAGGACGTGGCGGCGTCGCGCAAGAAGAAGCGCGACCACCTGCGGCAGCTCAAGATCGAGAAGTTCGCGCACCATGGCGCATTGTACGCGTTTGGCTCGAACGCGCGCGGCCAGCTCGGCCTCCCGGTGCTGGATGTCGGCCAGAATCTCGCCGCTCCGCTTCTCGCGCCGTTTTTCAAGAACAACGAGCTGAGAGTGACCGGCGTCGCGCTCAGCGCGGTCCACGCGTGCGCCGTCACCTCGAACGGTCAAATGTTCACATGGGGAGCGGGTGTGCCCGGGTCCTTTGGTTTCCTCGCACGGAAACAACCGGGTAAAGACCATAGCGCCAGCCATTTGCGAGCCACCGAGAGCTCGTCCGAGCCGATGATGGCGCATGTTCGTCGACAGCCGACCCGCGTCGACGATATCGAGGACGTGGTCGTCGTGGACTGCTATCTGGGCAGCCATCACTCGGTGGCACTGAGCGAGACTGGCGCTGTCTACACCTGGGGATCGGCGGGCTTTGGGCAGCTTGGACATGGGGACTTTGCGCTGTCAGAGCCTGGCAGTGGCGCTGACGGTGGGACTGGTAGAGACACGGACGCGATCTACAAGAAGCAGTTTGACCAGCACACTGGTCGCGAGTACCCATACGTGGAGCTGCCCATGCAGATCGACAGGTCGCTGTTTGAAGAGATGCGCGTGCTCCAGGTTGCGTGCGGCTACTACTGCACGCTCGCCGTCTGCGAGGACGGTGGCGTCTATAGCTGGGGCGAAGGTTCAGACGGCCAGCTTGGCCTCGGGTACGCCGACGAGTTCCAGGTGGGCTTCCTCGACGACCATATCCACAGCAGCAGCTTCGTATACATGCACACCCCAACGCGCATCGAGGCGCTCAAGGACCCCATCGGCTCCGTCAGTATCGGCGGGAATCACGTGTACGCCGTCGCTCGAGACAACAAGAAGGTGTTTGAGTGGGGCGCGTGGCTCCGACGCGTCGGCGACGCCCAGGAAAGCATCTTTAGCCCGCAGGAGAACGCTTTCCTGGGCACACTAGGCGTCGACCGCATCGCTGCGGGCAAGGAGCATTCGCTCGCGACTTGTGCCCGCATCGAGTGCTCATTCTCGCTCGACGACGTGCGGTATCAGCCTCACCCCGGGGCCTCTGGCGTTAATGAAGACGCTGGGAACCGCGAGCCGGTCGCCTCCTGTGTCGCCATGTGCGCCACGTTTGGCACACCGCCCGCCAACCTGACGCGCGAGGTCTCTGGCGCTCTGTACTGTGCGACTCAGCCCTCGTCGATGTCCTTAGTAGCTAATGATCGGAGCCTGTCGTCGTCGGCTGCGCTGAACGATGCTGCCGTCGGCGACCGGTCCGACGCGACGATCCGCTCCAACCTCGCGCGCTGCGTCGGCAAGGTCGTGTTTCTCGAGCGCGGGACGCCCACGGGTTTCTGGGTCTCGATGCTCTTGAAAGGCGACGGCAGTGGTCGAGACGGCGTGTCGTCGCTGTTGGAGATTCCGTGCGTCCCGGCCGCGTTCGGGCCTCCAATCACCGAGGCGGGGCTCAGCTCGAGGCTGTTCTACACGCCTGAGAAGCTCCGGTGCCTGCGGCTGTACGTGCGACCCGACGAGATCGTCGGCAAGGTCGTGGTGCTCGAGTTCGAGCAGAGCGACCTGGCCACGGACTCGGAGGATTTGGAGCTGGGCGATATGATCGCGCGCATCATGCTCACGCTGGTCGAGAAGGTCAAGGATGCGCAAGAGTCGGGCGCGTCCGCCGTCGTCATCGTGTTCGACTTCCTGGAGGCGGACGCGTTCCCGCTCGAGGCCGCAGAAGACGACGCGTTCGAGTTCCGAGTCCCGACGGTCATGGTGCGCAAGAGCCATCACGGCGAGATGCTGTTGGAGCAGCTCCGTCCCTCGTCCAGCGCGAACTCGTCGGCGTCCGGAGGAAAGAACCCGTTCGTCGTGCTCTCGTACAAGGAGGATATACTGGGCAAGCAGGTGCGTGGCGGTAGCTGCTTTACAGTTGGTGCATGCACTTTGGAGTCATTGTTTATGGTGCTTGCTGCAGATCCTGGCGGCGCAGAAGTTTGGCGCGCGGGCGATCATCGTCGCCCAGAACCGCACCGACCAGGAGCCTGTGCGGGTGAGCCGAAGATCAAAGCGCGGTTTCTAGTGGTGGCGCTGTATGCTTGACTGACGGCCGACGCCCATGCTGTAGTTGCGAACTGCCATCTTCGCTAACGGCACCGAGAAGTCTCCGGAGAGCACTGGGGTGAAGATCCCGGTCGTCATGATCCCGTTCGAGGTACTAGCCACGCTGCACGCCGTTGTCTCTCCCTGCTACTGACGGGACTCGTTAATGCACACAGGCGGGTGAAAAGATCAAGGCGAGTTTGGTCGGCAAGGACATGGAGGACACGACCGCGCGGATCCGCCCCGCGGGCTACGGGCAGCTCTACGCGTGGGGCTTCGGCCAAAACGGCCGTCTCGGATTGGTAGACGCAGCCTCAGAGCCATATCATTGTTGCCACGACATTGTCTAACTGAGCAATGCGGTTGATGACGCTGTTAGGGCGACATTGAGAACGACGCGCTGTTCCAGACGGGCTTCGACGGCGCGCGGCAAATCAGTTACCAGTACGTGGCCAACCCCGAGCCGGTTGCCGCTCTCCAGAGCAGAAAGATCACGTACATCGCCTGCGGCGAGGAGCACTCTGCCGCCGTCACCAGTAGGTTCCCCCATGCATCGATCTGTCTTCCGCAGTCCAAATGGCTGGTCGTAGTTCTGACGGCGCGACGGAAATGGCAGGCGACGGCGCGCTGTTCTGCTGGGGCAGCGGGCGCGACGGCAGGCTGGGCAACGGCTCGAGCGACGACGAGCTGCTGCCATTCGCCGTGCAGTCGCTCGCGTCCGTGCGCGTCGCCAAGGTCGCGTGCGGCCCGCGCCAAACGGTACGTAGGCGCCCCTCATTTTTGCTCACACGTCGCAGGGGGGAATAATCAAAAGTACCGTGACTAACGCATCGACTGCGACGTGTCCCGAAGTTTGCGGTCACGTTCAATCCCTCGTTAGGCAGCGTCGCAAGGGACCGATGATCTAATTCGGGAACCATATATCCCGTATTTCAATTATATTCGGGACAATATGTCCCTCGTTTTGCCGGAGCGAGGCGAATCAAATCCCGCAAGCACTTCCATCCATTTTCGCCTCAATCCAGCCTTCCACGCACAGCATCGTGAGGAGAAAGGACGACGACAATGGCGCGCGGGAAGAAGAAGGGCGGGCGCCGCGGGGACGACTCGGACGAAGAAGAGCGGGTGCAGGTGCCGCTCCCGTCGGCCTCTGCTGCTACTGCTGCCGGCGATAGCGGTGCGGACGCGCCCAAGGCGGACAAGAAGGCGCAGCGCAAGGAGAAGATGAAGGCCAAGAAGGCGCAGAAGGCGCGCGAGGAGGCCGAGGAGGCCGCGGAGGGAGAGGACCCGTACGCGCAGGTGGCCTCGTCCGTGAGCAAGAAGAAGAGCAAGAAGAAGGATAAGAAGCGCGTCGCGTTCGAGGAGGAGGAGGAGGAGGAGGAAGAGCAGGAGGCGGACGAGGAGAAGGACGACCCGTACGCGCAGGTGGCGGCCAGCGTGAGCTCTAAGAAGAACAAGAAGAAGGACAAGAAGAAGAAGCAGGCTTTCATCCCGTCGGACGACGAGGAGGAGAAAGAGGAGGAAGAGGAGAAGGCCCCGGCGGTTGAAGTGGAGGAGGAGGAGGAGGACGCCACGCCCGAGCCGGAAGTCGTCGAGGTCGTCGAGAAGAAGGACAAGAAGAAGAAAAGCAAGAAGAAGATGATCTCGACGGACCTGTTCTTCGACCCCGTCGACAAGGAGGCGGACGACGACAAGACCAAGAAGAAGAAGAAGAAGGTCAAACTTCCGTTCGACGTCAACGGTGAGGACAACGACGACACCAACGACGACGACGAGGGCAAGAAGGAGAAGAAGCCCAAGAAGGAGAAGAAGGAAAAGGAGGGCAAGCGCCTCAGTAATAAGGACCGCAAGCGCATGAAGGAGGAGCAGGAGCGTCAGCAGCGCGAGGATGAGTACCACCGCGCCGCGAACCCACTGGACGGCGCGCAGTTCTCCGTCTCGCAGCAAGCGATCGCGGAGGACTCGAACTGGGAGAACGCGACGGACATTCACATTGAGAACTTCACCATCAACGCACACAACAAGCTCCTGTACGAGAACGCGTCGCTGCATATCAACGCCGGTGGCAAGTATGGTCTCGTCGGCCCGAACGGTCAGGGTAAGACGACCATTTTGAAGATGATTGCGCTGGGCGAGCTCAAGATCCCGCCCAAGATCGACTGCCTGTACGTCGAGCAAGAGGTCGTTGCCGACGAGACCCGCGCCGTGGACGCCGTGCTCAAAGCTGACGAAGAGCGCTGGGCGCTGCTCGAGGAGGAGAAGCACTTGCTCGCTGAGCTTGAGAAGAAGCAGGACCCGGACCTTGACGACCGGCTGAACGAAGTGTATGAGCAGCTGTCGACGATGAACGCGTCGGCGGCGGAGGCCCGTGCCCGTCGTATCCTGTTCGGTCTTGGTTTCGACTCGCAGATGCAGGAGAAGATGACGAAGGACTTCTCTGGTGGTTGGCGAATGCGTATCTCGCTCGCCAAGGCCCTGTACGTGGAGCCGACGCTGCTCATGCTCGATGAGCCGACGAACCATTTGGACTTGAACGCCGTCATTTGGCTCGACGACTACCTGCAGAAGTGGAAGAAGACGCTGCTGGTGGTGTCTCACGACGCCGACTTCCTCAACAGCGTGTGCTCGGAGGTGCTGCACCTGGAGAACCGCAAGCTCGTGCACTACAAGGGTAACTACGACACGTTCCGCGACCTGGAGAAGCAAAAGCGCAAGCAGATGGAGAAGGCTTGGGAAAAGCAGCAGAAGCAGCTGCGCAACCTCAAGGCGTCGGGCAAGTCCTCCAAGAAGGCCACGGAGATTATCAAGAAGAAGCGTGAGCCTGGTGCACGCGCGACCAAGAGCAAGGCGCTCACGACCGACGATGCGGCTGCGGCGTCGCAGCCCACGGATCTGATCGAGCGCCCGAAGGAGTACATTGTCGAGTTCCACTTCCCGGAGACGACGCTCGTGTCTCCACCGATCCTCGAGGTGCGCGAGGCCAGCTTCCGCTACGGCGACGGCCCGTACCTGTTCAAGGGTTCGGACTTTGGTATCGACATGTCGTCGCGCGTGTGTATCGTCGGCCCCAACGGTGTCGGTAAGAGTACGCTGCTCAAGATGATCACGGGCGAGGTACGCGTGACGGAGGGCGAGGTGCGTCGCAACCCGCGCGTGCGCCTTGGCGTGTACAGCCAGCACTTTGTCGACAAGCTGCCGATGGGTGAGACGCCTGTGGAGTATCTGCGCCGGTTGTTCCAGGACCAGACGTACCAGCAGGTGCGCAACTTGCTGGGCAAGGTCGGCCTCGAGGGCCACGCGCACGAGATCAAGAACCGCTTGCTGTCCGGCGGCCAGAAGGCGCGCGTCGTGATCGCGGAGCTGATCCTGATGCGGCCACACATTCTGATTCTTGACGAGCCGACGAACAACCTCGACATTGAGTCAATCGACGCGCTGTGCGACGCCATCCGCGAGTTCGACGGCGGCGTCGTGATCGTGACGCACGACGCACGTCTGATCGAGTCGACCGAGTGCGTGCTCTGGGTCGTCGGCGACCAGGACGTGGTGGTCTACGACGGGTCCTTCCAGCGCTACCGCCAGTCGATCCTGGACGACCTGTCTAAGAAGGCGGTGGAGGAGGAGGAGCGGCTCAAGGACAACGCCGCCAAGAAGGCCGAGGCCCGTGCCGCCAAGCAGGCCGCCGCCAAGACCACCGAGGCGTAGGCGTGCCGAGTCGGTTGGATGCATTTGTAGGGCGGGTCGTCGACGAGTATGCGTCGCCCGGCCTCGGTGTAGAGTTGTTAAACGAGTGGAGGGCGGAGTATACGACCATGCAAGTCGGTCGTTCGATGAACAGGATCATTTTGAAGGAAAATGCGAGTTCATGCAGTACTGTGCATTGCTTTTTCGCTAGACGAATGTCGTCCATGATGGTGGTCATGGTGCTCAAGACGTTGGTGTCACTTTGAAATCGTCATAATGACATGTCACTTTCATCAAATACAACCTTAAAGAACCAATAACCCGTCATATCAACTGAAGACATCAATATTGATGCCAGCCGGAGAGCTCTGTGAAAATCCATGCTGAACCTGTCAAATCCCATGCGCGGTCTGATAGGGCTGGGGCTTCCCGTTTTATGCCATTCGCCCATTGGCCAAAATGGAATCGCGGGAATTGGTTGGTTCTGCCCAAGCGGGTGGCTTGGAGGCGCTCGCTCGGGTCGCGCGCTCGCCAGCGGCGCCGGCGTCCGGGGCTTCATTCCATTCCCTGCAGAACTTCTCCTCGCTTTACGCAACCGAACGGAAACACGATGGCTGACAAGGGCCCTGTCACGGTGCGCACGCGCAAGTTCCTCCGCAACAGCCTGCTGGCGCGCCGCCAAATGGTGGGTCCCTCTCTTCGCTCGGTCGCTTCGGATGGGGTCTCGTACTGCTACTGGAGGAGGGCAATACTGATAGTGGTGATGGTCTTGTGGTCGATGCGTAGCTGGTGGAGGTGATTCACCCGGGCCGCCCGAATGTACCCAAGGCTGAGCTTCAGGAGAAGATCGCCAAGGTACGACGCACAGCAATACCATGTCGAGTGTTGTAGCGGCAGCGGAGAGCAGCGAGGCGCGCGGTCGGACGCGAGGGGAGTGGGGACTGGTGGCGGACAGAGCGGCAGGCGTTAGCGCTCGCACGGAAAGGAACAGGGTCGGCCGCCAGCGGTCTACGTCGCTCTAGCCATCGCAGCACCAGCGCCGTCGGATTCCGTCCCATTGGTGGCGTTCCCTCCGCCGCCACTCCCGTCCGACTCCAGCGATGCTGCTGCTTCGCCCGCGTCGCAGTCGATTGACGAAGCTGACGCTGACCACGCTTTGCCACCTTGACATCCACTGCAGATGTACAAGGTGAAGGACGCCAACACGGTCTTCCTGTACGGCTTCCGCACGCAGTTCGGCGGCGGCAAGAGCTCGGGCTTTGGCCTCGTCTATGACTCGGTCAACGACGCCAAGCGCTTCGAGCCCAAGTACCGCCTCATCCGCGTACGTCTGTCGCTGTTGGTGCTGCCCTTATGATGGTGGTGACGTTGATGCTCACACTCGGGTGCGATCGCTTTCCCCTGCGACCGCAGCAAGGCCTGGCCGAGAAGGTGGAGACCTCGCGCAAGCAGATCAAGGAGGCCAAGAACCGCGGCAAGAAGATCCGCGGCGTCGGCCGCCGCATCGCTCGCCACAAGGCCGCCAAGGCCAACAAGTAGAGAGCTGGCAGCTCGTCCGACCGCGCGGCGATGGTGGCCGCCGCCGCCGCGCGCGTGGTGCTCGCATTTGTTTCGCGCCTTGGCCGAAGTATTTGGGGATTTACAGAAATTCTTGCTGGGGAGTAGTAACCAATCAACAAACGTCGCCGTTTGCTTGATATGCTCGACCTGGTGTCCTTGCCTCTCGTCGTCTTGTGTGTTCTGTGGAGGGTGCAGCGAGTGCAGTGCAGTGAGCTCCAAGGGCGGCTATAACCTCATGGACATGTCAGTCTGCTGGCTCATGGGGAAGGTGGGTGGGTGGGTGTCTTGGTTTATCGTTAAAGAGTGCTGGCAATGTGGATGGATCGGCGGCTCACTGTATCACGCAACAGCCTCGCGCGGGGCCCGTGGCGGCGCCCGGCGGCGGCTGCTTGCTGTAGTGCGTCCGATTGGAATAATTAATCTCGGCGAGCGCCTCGCCCGTCTCGTCAGCGAACGTGAGCTGCCTGCCCGTCTTGGCGCGGCTCCACGGCGGCGGGTCGTTTGCTGCAGGCGAGGGCGCGGTCGTGGGCTGCTCGTCTAGCTCGTCGTCCAGCCCGCCGCCGCCCGTCGTGCCATTCACCTTGCGGTGGCTGCCGGAGACCAGCATCATCGGCTTGACGACTGCGTTGCCGCCGCTTCCGGGACTCAACTTCGCCTCGCCTGCCTGGACCGCCATCCCTGCCGCCGACTTGCCTGGTCGGAGATCGCCTCCGCCTTGTTCGTGAGACCTGGCCAGCTTAACACCGCTACCTTTGTCAGCTCCGTCGTCGGCGCCCTGGCTGTGGAGCGCGCCCGCGAGAGTGGGCTGGCTCCCCGAGTCCGCGAGCGAGTCGTCCATCGGGTGTACGGCCTGGCGCATCAATCCCTTGATCATTCAACAGCCGTTTTGACCGTGACTCGGGTCGGTGTCCTCCTCCACAAGCTGCTCGCTCCTTCCGATGCTGGCCGCGCCCCTCCACGTCTCGGAGGAGGACAAGTAGCGGCTTGCGGACCTCTGGTTCGCTGCTCTGCTGATGTTAAGACCGCGCTGCCGACGTCGGCCTTGCTCTCATTCGGCGGCAGCTGGCAGCACAGACCTGGATAGACGAGTGCCCAGGCTTGCGACCTCGGCGTATGAGGGGCGGCGCCGCCAGGGGAGGGAGCAGCAGCCTCGTTTACTTATTTTCGCCCCCACGAGGCTATAAACAAACATGTAAAATACTCACGAAGCCCACGCCCCGGAGCCTTATCGCCGTCTTGGCAGCGCCGGCAGCGAGAGATCAGGACGCCGGCCGGCTATTATTACGCGTCGGGCGGGTCTCTGCTGCTCCTCGGGCGCTTGTTTGTCTCTGTCTTTAGACGGCAAGTTGCTGCGTTGATCAGTTGATGCCCGCCCTGCATCGGTCGGACCGAGGATCCCATGCGCGTCAAGACGGCGAGTACAACAAGTCATTACGTTCAACTTCCATCAGTAGAGCAGTGTCTTGCACGGCCGTGATTCAGTACGAGACTTGAAGATACATGCCTGCATGGCCGTAGACTTCATTTGGATGCAATAAATTACTACTTTTGGCCGAGTGAGTGGCGTGTCCTTCACTCCATGCCGAGGCGCTGGGGTTATAAGGCCTCCGCAGTGTTGCCCACTGCCGCTCCCGAGTTCGCTGTCGGCGTTTCCTCGTCCGCGGCCGACGGCACGCGCTGGGTGAGCTCGATGGCGTGCGCGATGGACGCCGGCGTGACGGGCTCGCGGCTCGGCACCTGGTCCATGTGCGCGTATAGCTGGATGTTGGGGTTCGGCCGCCAAATCGAGGCCACGACCACCAACAGGACGAAGAAGAGCAGGCGGTTCGCGGCCCACACGAGCCAAATGAACGTCCAACTCATGGTCAACGCGTTTGAGTAGCTGTCCATGCACGTTGTCACGAGTCTAATCAGCTTATCGCAGCCCACGATCACATGCAAAGATGCATCCAACTCAACTTACATGGCGCCCTCGATGGCCATGAGGAAGAACGACGCCAGCACGTAGATGAAGAGGATCCGATGCAGCGCAGTGTACATCTTGAGCTTGGCCGTCTAACACCCAGCAACGGTAACGGTGTGAGTGACCGTGAATGGAGGACAACGAACCGAGAGTCTCGTAACTCACCTGACCGAACGCCGCGAGGTTCTTGCGCGTGAGCGCTAGCGACGTGAAGATCCAGCCTCCGAAACACACATTGGTGATGACCACGAGCATTTCCCAGACCGCGGGCGGGCGCATGTCTCCCTCCGCCTGGTTGGAGATGTGGCTGATCTCCAGCGCGCCCACCGCGATGAAGTAGCAGACGCCCAGTCCGGACACGACAAAGACCTCGGGCCACGAGATGTGCGGGCGGAGGATGCCGTAGCCCAGGCAGATGAGCGTCGTCGCGATGCGCGCGACCATCCCGGCCAAGATCCTCAGCAACGTCGAGAAAACTACCAGCCCGGGGTACGGACAGCAGGCTGGCTGGCCCGACGCGTTGAGCGTCTTGAAGGTGAGGAACCACGAGAAGGACTCCGCTGTGGAACGAGCACGAGATTGTGTGAGTTGCTGGGCCATCAGTTTGACGACGAGCGAGTGATCTCAGACTACTCCTCACCGGTCGAAAGGAGAAGCACCGCGATCACAAAGTAGTGCAGGCCGATCGCGCTCTCTCGGTGGCGGTAGACTACGGCAAAGAAGCCTGCGCCAACGACGCCGTAGAGCAGCGCGAGCACCCCACTGGTTGGACCAGCAACACGGCATGCGTGTTAGTGACTCACCAGGTATCATCGTAGGAACGCCAACGTACTTGAACGGGTACAGCCCCGCCAGCAGCGCCGGCAGGTACCCGTACGGGTTGCGGAACGAGACGTTGACGTCCATGTAGAGCAGCGGGTCGACCATGGGGTACATGGAGAACTGGTCGACGCTGACGGGGTAGTAGCCGAACGCCTCGCTCTTCTGCTTCCAGCAGGGCACGACCAGCACCTCCTGCAGCCCGTTGGCCTTCGGGTGGAACTCCGTGCCGATCTTCAGCTCGCGCACGTCGTCGATGGCGTGGAACTCGCCGTACAGGAGCCCGGGCGTGTTGCCGTCGGCCGGGTCCGAGAAGTTGGTCGCGCAGATGGTCGTGTCGTTGAGCTTCTTGACCCGCCTGCCGTCCGTGAAGCTCACGACGGCCACGCCAAAATCAAAGTAGTCGCGCAGCCGGTGCACCGTAATGGTGTCCGTCACCTCGTCGTCCCGCAGCGCGCGCAGCGTCGCGTTCACCGTGATGGTCGAGCGCCCCGTAGACCCCCACGGCCCGATCCCGTCTGCGAACATGCGCTCCGTGAACTTGCAGCCCGTCAGTCGGCCACGCACCGCGTGGATAGACGCCTCGGCCGCGTACCTACAGGTCGCGGTCACTAGAGAGAGCAGCGCGTACGCCGCTAGAGCGCGAGCGCAGCCCATCGCTATGATTGACTTCTTGGTGCACTTCGTCGGATGAATCGTTTCAACTGTCGGATCGGAAAATGTGCTCGGCTCTGTATAGGTAGTTTTTCATCCAATCAAATGTATTCTAACGCATTTTTGACGAATCATGATACGTGATTGGTGCAAAAAGCGACAAGACCGTGTGACATGCGTTCTACGTTTCAACCAATGAAAAGATGTCATCACCGTGATTTACGCCAATCATATCGAGGATGCGGCGGGATAAAGCCCTCCAGGACGAGAAGCGAGAACACACTGACAACAATCGATCCGAGTGACGGGAGAAATCGATCGATCGCTCAGCTCACCCCACGGCCCTCGATCGACGCCGACTAGCGCGTCTTCCCGGCGTCCACCGAGTACATAAAACCCGAGGGGCGACAAGTGCGCGTGTCTGAGTATCTAAATCGCTAAGAAATCGCAGGAAGTGACAGCATGGCGACGTCGACAAGGTCGACGATGCGGCTGCTGCTGGTGCTGCTGGTGGCGGTGCTGTTCTCCGCGGCGAGGGCGTCCATCTACCCGATCGCGAGCAGCTTCTGGGTGCCGCCGTTCCAGCGCGCGGAGAAGATGTTCGCGACGGACCACGGGCCGGTCTTCGCGCACTCCGGCAACTCGACGGTCACGGTAGGAAGGGCGCGCCATAATTGTTGCATACATGTGCGCGTTTGCCGGTCACCTGACGCTGCTTGTTGTGGTGTGTCGCCTGCAGATTGATCTGAGCGGCGTGAACGTGACGTCCGAGATGGACAACTGGCGGCTGGTAGTGTTCTTCTACCACGTGGACAACTACGACGCGTTCGAGGAGGTGGAGGACAAGATCGAGCTGCTCGCGTGCTCGCAGGAGGACGGCGTCGAATTCACGGGCATGTCGGAGGTCGAGAAGTTCGTCTTCACGGTCGAGAACGCCAGCGTCGCCGCTAGCGTGCAGCACCTCGTGACCGTCGGCGGCTGGACGGACACGCAGATCTTTGTGTGCACGGGCGACGAGGACGCGAGCCCCGAGGAGCTGAGCTTCGCCGGCACCATGGAGATCCGCAATCCGTACGGCCTGCTGCCTGCGGTACTCTACGGCATGCTGCCGTTCAGCGGTCTTTTGTCGGTCGGCTATGTTGTCCTGGACGTGTTCTTCGCCGTGCTCTTGGTGCGCCACCGCCAGCAAATCATCCAGCTGCACTACGGCATCCTGCTCGTGCTCGGCATGGGCACGATCGCCACGGGCGTGTGGTTCTACGCCTTCTACAACATGAACAAGACGGGTGAGCCCGTGTGCTGCCCCTACCCGACCATCTTCCTCGTCACCATCATCCTGGACGTAAGTTAGTTGCTTTGTGGCGTTGTTTTCGTGGCTCACTCGACTGATGAACGCGCTCGTTCGCCTCGATATGAGCACAGGCGCTGGTCCGGACGCTGGCGCGCATCATCCTGCTCGTGGTTTGCCTTGGCTATGGCATCGTGCGCAACCACCTAAGCACGCCCGAACTGGTGGTGGTCACGCTGCTGTCCGTTTGCTACTTCGTCTCGGGCGTGATCGACGAAGTGACGCGCGGCACCTCGAGCGGCGCCGACTTCCGCCAGAAGCCGACGGCCTGGTCGTTCATCCAGCTCGTCTGCAACCTGACGTTCATTCTCTGGATCCAGCACTCGCTCGAGCGCATTCTCAAGGTGCTGCGTGAGCAGAAGCAGTTCGCGAAGCTCGCCATGTACCGCGCGCTCGCCTGGTCTCTCGCGGCCTTTGTCGTGTTCTTCACGATCCTGACCGTCGTCGCCGTCTGCAGGTAAAGTCCCCCACCCACCGCCAGGTTTGGTCGTCCTGTGGCTGTTTGAATCATTTGTTGTCGTGGCATAGTGCGACTTGTGCTAGCCTGATCGCTCATCACGATACGTTTGTATGTGGATGGTACAGCCGGCTCGGCGTCTTCGAGTGGGACGTGGAGTGGGAGTGGATGCAGCTCGTGGCCTGGCCCGTGCTCAACTTCATCGTCTCGGCGGCCATGTGCTTCATCTGGCGGCCGAGCCAGAACAGCTCGCAGTACGCCTACTCGATGCAGCTGCCAATGACGGATGACCACGCAGGCGTGGAGATGACGTCCACGACGCGCCACTCGTCCTCTTCGGACGACGACCCAGAGATGGAGTCGGACGACGACGAGATCGAGAGCGAGGTCCCGCCCTCGCAGCCCGCCGCCGTCACCAAGAAGCACGTCGACGACGACGACGACATCGAGGTGTAGGCCTGCATCTACGTTGCATGTCGCTGTGCAGCCCGTTCCTTTTCGGTTTCCCGTGTGTACGTGCTGTATATACCGTAGTCGGAGCGAACAAACTCAAGAAGGAAGTCAAAACACACATTAGCAGCCTCGTTTAAGACGAACCGTCTTACCCGATCGATCGCTACAGGAAACCTTTACGAAATGGTGTCCACTCTACACCCTCTCAGCATCACGCCGCCGGTCGCTCAGTCGCTGCTTCATGCGTCCTTCTTGTGGTCGCCCGAGAACCGAAGCACCAGCACCGCAACCACCACAAAGCACAGCCCCGGCATGATCAGCGACTGGCCCGAGAACGAGCTCTCGCCCTGCTTGCCGCCCAGAACGTTGGCCTCGAGCTCCATCACCGTCCTGTCCTCCGACACGGCGCGCTTGCCGATGCCCGGCGCGTCCTCGTACACCGCGCTCTTCTTGCCGTCCTTCTTGGGGGGACACGGCTTGACCGCCGGCTCGTCGGCTGCTTCCTTGACAGGGTCCGCATCGCGCAGACGCTTGGGCTGGCACGCGGTCGGGAGAAACTGGAAATGCCATCATTGACAACCACATCGTTCAGTTGGCCGCATACAAAGACCGAGCGCGAGCGCAGGGCGCCAATGATTACCTCTGCCGGCCCAGTGTACCCCTGGCACACGGATTCCGTGAGGAACTTGAGCGTGATGCCGTGGCTTGCGTCGCCGATGGGCTGCCCATTGATAAACACCTGTGAGGGAGGCAAAGTGCACACGTTAGTCGCATGTTTCATCTTCACAGCTCGAGAAATGGAAACAGCTACGTACGTAGGGAACCCAGGGCACTTGGACCTTCTGTCGGGTGGCGACGTGCTGGACACCGCGAAGCAACAGGTCAGGTCAGCGACATGATCGGAAGCTGCCGCACTACTACAGCAGATTAATGCTCTACCTTGCGAAGGAGATCCTCGCTCTTGGTGTCGTAGCACGTCTTCATTCGCGTGTGCGCCTCTCCCGAGAAGCACTTGTTGACGATGAAGCTCCACGTGAGCCCCTTGTTGTCGCTGCTCTCGAGACACGCGAGCGCCTCGATCTGCGGCCCGACTTCGGGGACTTCCTCGATGACGCAGCTGAGCCACCGATGGCCCATGCACTCCACCAGCCCCTTGTTGCAAACAAAGTTGCCGTCTGTGTCGATGGTTGTGCCTGCCGCCGGCACCGGCCTGGACATACGCGCAACAGGTGAACGCGTGATGTTAGGATGAGCGGAATGAGCGCATCAATAATGACACTTACACAAAATCGATAATCTTTTGGAACCTGTACACGCAAACAGACAAGGCGTTAGCGTCGAACCCTGGCAGGTCACGTAGCAACGAGGACATGAATCGTACTGTTCGTCGCGGATGAGCTTCAGGAGCGGCTTGGTGATGAACGACATGCAGCCCGGGCTACGTTGGAAAGAGCCAACACAATCCGTTTAGCAAGCGAGTCTCTGGACGCGTAACTTTGCGATGCCCACAATGAACGCACCAGAACGCGCGCCAGTACATTTCCAGCCGCGTCTTGCCCGAATTCGCCGTTTCGGGGGCTTCAACGTCCGTAGCCGCCTCTTCCTTAATGTCCAGTTCCAGCTCACCGCCATCAGCTGCAGGCTGCTCTTCGCCGGCGTCAACCTTAGGGTCCGGCTTCGCAAGCGGGTTCGAGGTGACTGCATCTTCGTGCGGGAAGTTCTTTTGCGGGCCTGCGAGCTTGACGCACTCCTCGGGGTACGCCTCGCGCGGTCCCTTGTACGCCTGGCAAATGTTGCCCTTGAGTGTGATGAGACCCACGCCTTCTGTCGCCGTTCCGAGCACCTTGTCATCTACAATGGTCTGCACAAAGTCGCCGTCCGAAGTGAGTATGACCCGTACCCAGTCAATCCGATGCTGAAAGTAGCAGCAACGCAGCAACTTACGTAGGGCATCCACGCCACCGAGCCCGAGCGGTCTTTTCGAATCATCTGCACGGCCCATAACAAACAGCACGGTCAATCAGCATCGAGTGGCAGAGGCACCGCACCCAATTCTCGACGTCACCTCGATCAACAAGTCCTTGCTCCGCGTGTTGAAGCAGTCCTTCACGACGGTGCGCTCCTCGTCGGTGAGGCAGTTCTGTATCTTGGTGTTCCAGTCGCCCACGCGGCCGGACTCATCGCCTTCAATGCACTGCGAGTCACCAGAGAGATTGGGCCGAGCGAGCGGGTAGATCAGCACAAAAGAAGCAGGGGTGCGATGTGTGTGTGTGCACGTACGGCGATGGTGCCGAGGTACTTGAGCACGTCGTCGCGGTCCTTGTCAATGACGCAGGCCTGCCAGCGGTGGCCCGTGCACTCGAGGGAGCCGCTCTCGCACTCGATCGCGCCGTCCTTCTCCGTCATGCCCGCGGCAGGGATGAGCCTGGTTGGTTCGGGACCGGTCGACACGACAACCACATCAGTCAGCTTGCCGGACCTAACGGAAGGATCCCATCTAGTAAGGCCGACGTACTTGAGCTCGACGATGTTGCGAAATCTGCACGCGTGGTCGTCCGGGTTCGCAGCATGAGCAAGGTCAACACCAGTACAAGAGCGTTAGGAGTTGAGCTCGAACATGCAGACGTGGTCGCAATGGCAAGCGGGACGCACGCTTCGTTTCGCACGAGCTCCAGCAGCGGGTCCCCGACAAACCACTGGCACGCGGGACTGGCAAGGCGACGAAGGGGAGAGAGAGGCAGCAGCGCATGAACACACGGCAGCGCGTTAGAACCGCAGGGCGTCGTAGCATCGGCGGCGGCGAGCGGACGCACCAGAAGGCGCGGAAGAAGACGCGCAAGTTGACGCGGTACTGGTCGGCGACGCCGGCGCCGGCGGCGAGCGCGTTGCCCAGCGCCAGAGCGGCCAGCAACACGGTCGAGGCGAGGCGAGGCATGGCTAACGACTCAGTGACGAGCGCCCAGCTAGCGACTGTACTGGCAGACGGGTAGACAGTCGCAGAGGAAGAGCTGGTGTTCCCGTGTGGAAATGGGCGCCGCGTGGGCCTTTTACATGACGTGCGCTTCCGATCTGGGAAGTGGTTTGGTACCGTTTATACGGTACAGTGAACTCACTCGAAATGGTACCTTGTGCCGCATTTTGTCCTTTTTACGGTACAATGTGCCAAAGCGTCGGACCTGATAACGCCGCGCGCCAAAATACCCCGTGATGGCTACCTTTTCGGTCGATGGCAGCGCAACCTTATGATGCTGCGCGTTGGGAATGCCAGGGGCGGCGGGGACGGCTCTCAGTGGGAATTTGGACGGCGCGCGGCGGTGAGCAAGAGGACATGAGCGCGGCGTCGAGCGAGTGGCGCAAGGACGTCCACGGGCGGGGCGAGGGCGTCTCACCGAGCGACCTGGACGCGCACCGGCAGGTGCTGGAGATGGCGCGCACGATTGGGGTGCTGCAGCGCGACTATGAGATGATGCAGAGGGAGCTCAGCGCTGCGTACGCGCAGCTCCGCGAGTGTTCGACCGGTCGTAGTAGTGTAGACGATGGCAGCTCGAGTCGGGCGCGAGCACCGCTTGCCTCCCATGACACCGAGTCTTACTGTTGCTCGCACCAGCGGGAGGTCGACGAGCTCAAGAAGGTGGCTTTGAGGCTTTGATGTGTCTCGCTGTTGTTGGTAGTGGTGATGCAGCGGTGCACGGCGAGCTCACATGACGTATTTGCTTCTCTATAGCTCGTCGAAGTCAAGGACGTCGCGATGACAGAGGCGCTGGAGCAGCGGAACCAGCACCGGGTGGCGCTGGAAAAGGCTGAGGCGCTGATTCGGGAGCTACGCGCGCTGCACCTGGAAGCGATCGGAGGGCGCGGCAGCATTGCGACGAAATCGGCGGGCAGTTCGAGTGGAGGGTGGTACTCGTCGTGCATTGGCGACCCCAGTTCGTCCGCGCGCATCCCCTCGTCGCTCTCGGCTTCGACGCTTCTCGGGGCGCCGAGCTCCGTTGAAGTCCCTCATACGGAGCGGTTTGACCAAGAGAGCGCGTACCACCGTAAGGAAAACGACTCGCTGTTCTGGCGGAAGCAGTACCGAGAGGCCGTCCGGATGAGGAAGAGGCCCAGCCTTGTCAGCATGACGCAGCCAGCCGGGTCGAGTCGCAGCAGCGGCGCTACCACTGGTAGGAACGACGGGAAACCCTCGCTCAAGATCTTCTCAGCGCCGAACACGCAGCGCCAACGAGTCATCACGGACGAGAATATCCCTTTCTCGCGGTACATCGGCATCAGCGCTCGGCAGCACGAGATCATCAAGGAGCAGCACCGCATTCTCTCATGAATCACGATCGAAGCATCCGTTGTTATCAAAGAAGTATATACATTTTGTCACCACCAAAATCGCATTTGGTAGTCGGGTGAGCACCAGCTCCGGATAACGCGCGAGGGAATCAGCAACACAACGACACTAAACTAGATGAGAACGCTGTCGTCCGGGCTGGTGAGTGTCGACGCGTCACATCTGAGACCGAGCCCGATCAGCTACTCTCCACCGGGGCAGCAGGGGCAGCGACAGACTCGGAGGCAGGCGCTGGCTCCTGCTCTTCGGTCTCAGCGGCAGCAGTAGCAGCAGCAGCTGAATCATCCGTCTGTGGCTGGGCGGGCTGGTCCGGGGTGCTGGCGACAAACATATTCCCTTCACGGGCAGCCTTGATGGCTTCGTTGATCACCGCGCGGCGCTTGAATTCGGGCGTGTTCTTCGGCAGCTCCGGCGCCGGAATCGTTCGCCCGTCGACGACGAGGTGCGTCACGCGCTCGTACGGGAACGGCTCGATGCTCGACTCGTGGAAAAAGCCGCGGAACCTCAGGCGGCGCAGGTTGATCTCATAGATCTTCTCCTGCGGACGGACGTCGACGACGAAGCCCGACCCGAACTTTGTGACAACGCGCTCGCCCTTCTGAAACTTCACTTTCCTGTGATATTCAACATAACGATCAGTGACACAAGAGCGGTCAGAGATCGGACAGGGTACGGGTATAAGGAGACCATCCAACGAGGGCTTACGGGGCCATCTTGATCGTCGCCATGGAGGAGACGCGCTGCCGCACGCTCGAGAGCGTCGTGAAGCCTCCGGAAGCCGAGGCTTTGACCGATGCCGACGCGTTGAAGACCGAATTCCGCGTGATGTTCAGGATCGAGGTCAGGCGCGTGTTCTGCGCACCGCTCGAGGCATTCGCGTATGCCAGCGACGTTCCCGCGTACATGTCGTGGATGTAAAGCATGGGCGCCTGGGTCGTCGTCGTCAATATCGAGTCCATCTTGACCTCGTACGTCTCGTCCTCTTCACGGAAGCGAACGATCTGGCCGAGACCGTAGGGCGTCTTGACACGCTCGCCGTCGGCGAAATGCGTCCGGCGATGCAGCAAGCGCACTGAGTCTTCGTTCATGTATGCCGTGGCGCCGCACGGGGTCTGGAGCACGAAGAACTTGTCGTCGCGGACCTCCATCACCGTGCAAATGCCAAACATCGTCAAAGCGCGGCCGTGGTCGCGCGAGTCGGCCTTGCTGTATCAATGACAGGAATGGAGCACAAACAGTTAAAGTCAACGCGCAAAAGGGATGGTTGCATTGCTATCAGCGGTGACAAACCTCTTGTTGGGGGTCGAGGTGTTGCGCTTGGCGAAGACGTTGGGGTACCCGACGCTCGTGCTGCCGCGCAAGGACGAGTACCCCTCAAAGAGCATGTTCTTGGTGTTTTTCATGATGGAGCCGCGCGTGATCTTCTCAAACTTCTTGGTCGTGGCCTTCATGCGCCAGACGTGCTCGTCGTCCCAGCGCCAGTCCAGCGCGATGCTGTACATGTCGTCCTCGACGTAGTAGTGCTCGACGGTGGCGAGGCCCCAACGGGTCTTGACGCGCTCGCCGACGATCGCCTTGATCTCGCGGATGATCGCGTCCTCGCGCAGGTAGGCGATGCTGTTGGGCACGAGCTGCACGATAAAGAACCCGTCGTCCAGGCGCACGTCCAGGATCGTGCCCGTGCCGAAAACGGTTGCGACGCACTGGCCGCGGCGGTTCTTCAGCGACGGGTCGGCGCGCGGCGAGGACGAGCTCGCGCCCGTCCCCGCACCTTCCGTCGACGGCTCCGGCGCCGAGCTCTGGCGGATGCTCATCTTGCGGTAGAGTGACGTCGCGGTCTGCTCGATGGACATGCCGCGGCGACGGAGCGCGGCCGCCGCGACCGCCGCGGCCGACGGCGCGGGCAATGCGCCATCGTGCGACTTGCGCTCGCTGGGGAAGTCGGGCAGCTCGCCGAGCTCGTCACTGTCCGCCACGGGCTCCTGCTGCAGCACACTCTCGGCCGAGGACGCGTCCTTGCCGCCGCCGTCCTTCTTCTGGAGCAGGTAGGTCGGGACACGCGGCAGCAGGCTGCCGATGCCCAGGAACTTCTTCTTGGAGCCGCTCTCTTCGGTGGACACCATGCTGCACAGGAAGAAGGGGCGGACGGGGAAAGCTGGTCAAGAGGAGAGCGAGTGAGGCCGCCGGGTCGCTCGCGGACGAGAGAGGGAGGGAGGCGCGTAAAGGAACCGCGGGCCAAGCCAAGTCGGTCACACGCGGCGTACGTACAGTATTGGCGGATGCTGCTGGAAGAGCTTCTGACTAACGGTGGTCTATACGCGGAGTGCGCGGAATTAGGCGACGCCAAGCGTGAAATAAGGCACATACAGGAAGTTCGTATGATCTTGATAAAGTATATGTCCAACTTGATCATAGTGAACTGAAGAGGTACTTCTCTGTTCCACTAAGATATGAACGTTTCTTGCTATCAGCGATAACTTTTTTATTTGTGCGTTTTTCTCGATCCAAAAGCACGTTCTGGTAGCTCAAAACAAGCCTGTTTAGCTGATACTTTTTCATCAGAAAAGCGCGCCAAATTTGCGGTTGTATTTGAACTTTTGTGTGATAGTTTTTCGGAGGTAAAAATATTTTTTTCGCAGTTCTTTCAAGAATTGGCGATATTAACTGAAAATGATATCACTCGAATCGTCTTGGTATCGTGTGTATTTTGATGTATAAACCTGTACGATTTAGGTGTATTCTGTAGAAATATCTGCAGAATGTATAAGGTTTTTCAGATATTGCACTAATCATATACCTGTTTTCATATTTTAAACATAAAACAGGCGACATACTCTTATTTTTATCCAATTAAAACACTGATGTGGTATACATAAAACCTCAATGGTCATATCCTCGTGAAACAGAGAAACAATTGACAAAGCCGTGCCTTCACGGAGAAGTTCTGGATTCTAACGGCTACTGTGGCCACAAGTGTGGCCCTCAACCGCAGTCAATCTTCTACAGTACTTCCTCTGGTCCGTCTCGATATGATTACTTCTCCTAACTGCCCCAAATTTTCTGAGTTTTCCTTTGTTTGACCAAGAGACACCGCAGTGGACAGCTCTCGTTCTGCTCAATACGACCATATTTTTACTTTGGTTTTTGCACGCAAAACCAACCCAGGCGGTGTAAACGTCTGCCATAAAATTTGAGGGTCCGTAGGTTTTTTGTCGCTTCTCAGCCAAAAATGAGCGATATTCTGAAAGAAAGACAGGCTTATGGTCCGTTTTAGCAGCTGGATAGGCTGCGATTGCTTTCCAATCAGATTGCTTCAAAACGGCCGCAAAATACCCCAGAAAAAACGGGATTTTTTTTCGCCCAAATCGAAAGCATAGTTGCACATCATCCAAGATTTCGACCAATCAGATGGCACCATAAAGCTACACTCAATTTTAGAAAGCAAATTGGCTAAGATTAGACTGCGTCGAAATCACATGATTTTTAGTGTCTCTTTCCCCTTTTTGTACGCGTCTTGGTCACAGAGGATTGACATGGGGATGCACTCCATTCTTGATGCGAGCACGACCAACGCGAGGCAGGGGAAAGTCGTTGCCACCGCCGCGCTTGATGGTGCACTCCATTACCTTCTGCAGCGCCAAAAAGCACTTGTCTATTGTGCGTGACGAGACTGCAAGAAACGAACGTTTAACTGTCACGATTAACTCATCCGATTTGCTAGTGTCGATCTGATACTGGCGGGACTGGATGGCATTGAAGATGCCGAGGTCCAGCACGTTGAAGTCGGGCGAGTTCGGCGGCTGACGCCGCATCTTGATTTGTCACCCGTCCGTGCATCCTGCCGCAGTGATCTCAGCGTCATCAGCGCGCTCATGGGGGCTCGCATTATCTTGCTGTACCCATATCGTTCTACCTTTGCGTCCTGAACTCATACAATATCAATACACAAAATATTAACTGTATTAGTATTAGTAACTCATGAAAGTAGTGAAAGCGACGGTACCTGGCCATTGCGACTGTATTGCGTGGAAGACGACGTCGCGCAGGAGATGCTTGAACTTGTTCTTGTCTATGGCGACGCTCTTGATCTCCGGCGTCCCGGCCGGCCTGTTGACGGAGGAGCGCTGCGCCGGGATGACGTCGACGATCGGTCAAATCCCAATACGGCCGTCAAACTCGCACTTATGACGAAAATCGTAGCGTGGACGAGCGACGGCCGCAAGGAACATGATCTTGCCGATGTTCTGCTTGTTGGCGCACGAGCGGTAAGACACAGTCTCGTTGGCGGTGATGTAGAATTTGAACGACGCTATATATAGGTTAAACCACTTCTCATCAACATGCACAACATCGTACATGTGATCGAAACGATGCAACCTAGCGCCTGATAATACAATGATGCATAGCGCATTAGTATGAATCAGATAATATTAGTCGAACACGATAATAATACAAGCGAACATACCGAGGGGGCGGCTCACACACTGTAGCGCGAACTTGAGCCGCTTCTTTTTGTGCTCTGCCTTGAGCGCTGGCTTGACTCTTGAGTAGACTCGGCGAACGACGCCGCGCGCGAGGTAGCGCTGCAGCGTCGTGCGCGGGATCTTGACGGCGGTCACAAGAGCGCGCATACTCTTGCGGCTGTGCAACGGCACACTCTCGACCAGCCCGATGACCTCAGCGGCCGTGCGCTTGGTCGGCGGCGGGTGGCGGGTGGTCGCAGGGGCGAGCATCGCGACGGGATCGTTCCTTGCCGTCCAGATCTTCGCAATGGTCCGTCTCCCGAGGCCGAACGCGGGGCAGGCTGATACGAAGGAGCCCCGAGGGAGGCGGCTAGCTACAAGCTGGGCGGCAAGATGGAGGACGACCGCGATGCGCTTGGCGGGGGTGACATTCTTCTTGTCAGGAGGAAGTGGCATGCTAAAACACAAATGAGAGAAAGTAAGGCAAAAGCACGAGCGAGGAGCTCGATGTCCATTCATCCATTTTCACTTGATCTCACTAAATGCGTCATGGCATTGAGAGGGCCGCTGATTTGGCGTCTTGCAACCAGCAATTACGCTGTGCCGGCAACGCTTTGCTAAAAATTATTTTTAACCAATCAGTGGTCATGTTTCGTTTTATGTTTACCACATCAAAACCTTAATGGTCATATCGAGACGGACCAGAGGAAGTACCGGAGAACACGAGATATTTGTCCGACGCACATTTATTGTCCGATAGTGTAAAAAAGGGCAAAACCCAACGGTAAAATTATTAGTGTTACCCCTTTCACTACCAACCTCCATCCTCATGTTTGCTCTTACGAATTGTGCAAAAGGGTGATTTTATTTTTTTGTCTTCTTGCTCACCTTCTTCCTCAACTGGTTTTTCAATGAAAAACGACCTGTCGGCTGGGCCCGGACCGACGGGTATTAACCCCGCTTCGACGAACCCACGACGGATCACATCGGTGGAAATGGATTTCCATGCCGAGACAACAATGTCAGTGATGAGGCTTTGTCGCTGTGGGGCCGTCTCACAAAAATCATTGTCAACGTGATCTAACACATACAGCTCCCTAGTTTCCTTCTTGAACATATGCATCACCGAGAGGTCCATGGGCTGGGCAAGGCTCGTAATTCCAGGGGGAACGAGCTCTGGCTCGGTGTAGCAATCCTCAAGGGTGCACACACGGACGCTATCTTGTGGGCCTTCAAGCTGTCCAGCAACAGCACGGATGGGCCCACGACGGCAAGACGCCAAATCTGAATACCCAAACACAAAAAAGTAAGAATACAAATCTATATATAAAGCAAAAACGAAAACTGACCTCATGAATCCATCCTTACATTACTCGCTCATCGCAGTATGCATTCTCTTGCACAATGAGGACAACTTGGTCGACCATGTGGGCAGGATGGCACTCGAGTTGCCGCTGAACCGACTCGTCAGCTACCCCTGCAAACACGATCAGAGGGGGCAACTTGCGGCCGGTTGCAGCCGCGCAGAGAAACATCGACGCGCGAAAGGAGTTCGCACTCATTGCTAATAACACATACCAGATACACGGTTAATCACCATCGCCATGATAATTGCATGCAATAGAGACTTACACTGAACGACATCGACATGGCGCTCGCCTTGGAAAGTAATAGTCGTGCTAGGGTTCATGTCGATATAAATCGACGTCTGGTCCATATTGAACACGTAGGCGTACTTGTCGTAGCCGTCAACAATTGAGACGAGGCTGTGCATCTCGAAGGAGTGTCGCATCGTGTGGCCAAACGAATCCGCCACTAACTGCACGCAACAACAACAAAAAATACAACGTGTTGAGCCAAGTGAGTGTATTAATCGCATTTATCATCAACAGCCAACATAATACCTGCAGCTCCTCGCGCTGTTTGACGCCTCGGTGAGTGATTCGACGGATTGAGAGCTTGTTCCGCTGTCGAAATCGCCGTAGGTATTCGTAGACAGCGCGCTCGGTGAGACTGGCAAGCAGCCGTGGCTCGAAGCGCGTGCCCATAACCAAAAGACACTGGCTCATTATGCATAAACAGAAATAGAAACGGATCACAGTCAAGCTAGTGAAAATGATAAAAGGATGTGTGTCAATGAACTTACACTTCGTTCTATTTTTTCGCATCTGTGTGACCCATTCAAGCAACCTACAGTAGAATATGGAAACACAAAAGATCAACACTGTTAGCACAGGCTACCATACAGTATGACTGAGATGTAATAAACGCACCGTTGCTCCATCCCTGGATACAGAACACGAGGGCTTCGAGTCCCCGTGTTTGCCACGTACGTCTTGGACGCCGGGGTATTCTCGATGGACGCCGAGGCGTTTCGCCACCGCAGCAGCGTGCGCGAGCTCACTTTGAGCTTCGCCGCGACGTTCGCCAGCAGGACGCCGATGGCCGCCGCCTCCGCGCTCTCTGCTATTGCCTATAGTGAATACACGGGTTAGATGTGATCGAAATGAACTAATACAGACACCAACATGAGAAACTTACATCGAGCTTAGTGCTGTTTCTCTGGTGGGGACTGCGCGCCATTGGAAGCAATTTGCGGAGTGACCACTGCGGATTTATCGATCTGAAACGAGTGGCGGGTATCGCGTGCGCGCCAGTAGCCCCTCAGACCGCCAGGCACGGGGCTTCATTGTTTTACCCCACTTTTTACCTCTGAATTTTGATAGGGGGCGACCTTTTTACGATCAGACAATTAGCTCATGTTCTCCGGTGCGTGCATGAGCCTGCCTGTAGTCTACTGCGCTACTGCTTCGTACTTCGTAAAGTGTATGAAACGATGAACTAGGCGCAGCGTATTGATACCGCAAATACCGCGGGCATTGGACAGAAAGTATCAGGAGCTTTTAACTGTTTGCTCGTATTTAGTACATGGGGATGCATGCGCCTAGCATTACCGATTCGACCGTTGTGTTCACTCCAATGTCAAAGGTCAATGGCTCCACCATCGTTGGGGAGCTCAAGGGCTGTCAGGAGGTTGACGTTGTGTGAAGACGCACGGTACTTTCAACTTGTCAGTGCCACGAATAAGGTTATCGATTAGCTCGAAGAAACCGAGCCTTCGAGTGCCAGACCCGTACCGGTACTGTAGCTGTCTGTACCGTAAAGTAACACTCGTTCGTGCAACATCCACGCTCAGCATATAGATTTTAGGAGATCACGCTAGCAAGGATGTTTAAGAAAAGCACTAGTCTAATGCTGAGGAAGACAGTTCGTAGATAGATAAATTCTTAAACTATATTGGTTCAAGGTGTGACGTCGTAAATTAAAATATGCTCAGACCGATAGAAGACTTCAATTATTTAGCCATAGATTGTTATCTGTTTATCAACCATAACACTTTTTTGTTATTGAAACACACAGTCCAATAAAGTCAAATATCTCAAACATAATATTCTGCAGGGTAATTTTGCCCAGTCAGACCACTCGATCCGATCCCCCTAACTACTCTGGGTAGAATCCAGAGAACTGCTTTGTTGAGGCATACGGGAGAAAATCCCGCTGTTCCGAGAGGGTAGGGTAGCGGGCCCGGATAGGGCTGAACCGGCAGGTGCTGCCACATCTGGATGCCTGTGAAAACGAGCCGCCTCGTTCTTGAGAGTTTCTAGGTTGGACCGATAGTAGTAATACAGTGAATGAATGTTCTGTCCGAACATCTTGGCTTGTTGCGTGGTGGATGTTTCGTCGTAACTTTCGGGACAGAATGGCGTCGTGATCCTTCCCATCCGCGTTGGACCGAACTTAGGTTGCTACTTGAAAAATCGCTTTCAGCCAATCAGCGGCAGACAGCAATTCTACGCCTCATTTTTACGTGAGACGTTTCCTACAGCACAGACAGAAGATGCGAGAAACGATCGGAAGAATCAGATGTTTCGTGTAAAACGTCAGGAAATCGAGCTAACTTTTAGCTCTGCTCGCATAACAAAAGGATGAGCCGCATGTACTGATTTTGGATCACGACTACTGTAGCCATTCACAGTGACGCAGCCCATCTTGGTGACCGCCCGATCACGGCCACCCATACTCTGTATTAGCTGGTGATCTGCTGCCACTCCTTGTTGTTGAGCGCGTGGACCGACTCGCTCCGCAGCTTGTCGTAGTGTAGATGCTTCCCCACGAGCCCGCGGTTCGCCACCACCTTGACCTTCTGCAGCTTCTTGCGCCGCACGATGTGCTGGCGGCCGTCGGCGTCGTACTCCAGCACTTCCTCCGTGTCGCTGTCGTCCTCGTCGCTGTTGAACAGATACGAATCAAAGTCGAGCGGGTCGCAGCGGCTGAACGCGCGCGACCTCTCGCTCTCCTGCTGGTGCATCTTGGCCGCTGCCTTCGCCGCCTCGACCCGTTTGGCTCGAATTTCCGCGGACGATGGCTAGGGTTGGTACGAGCAATGGTAAGCAAACAGCAACTGCAAAGGTGCAGAGGAAAAATGCACAGCCATTTCAACTAAGCGTACCCGGTATAGCGAGACGTTCAGGACGAGCTGCTTGCAGAACACGCAGATCGGGACTTCGTCGTAGAAGTGAGCCACATGGGAGCGGTCCTCGAAGTCGTTGTCGTCCCCGCCTTCTGCCGTTGGCTTGGGTGTTTGAAGTGCCTCCAGTGAGTTGTTGATATGGCGGCTATGCTGATTGTCGACGTTGGCTACGGCCGCCCACGACGCACGAAGGTCGAATATGGCTTTGTAAGTCACTTTCATCACCAGGCTCTTCTTTGGGAAGACGTGCTGGCACAGTGTGCACGGTTCTTTGGTCAGGCCGTCCATCGCGCAGCTCAATAATTCCGTTTGTTCGGCTGCGAGCACTCGTCGGAGCTGGCGCTGCTTTTCTCGTGCTTGGATTTTGTCGATCGTGCGCTTGGCTTTCTCGAACTCCTGGTTGTAGGCGTTTGACTTGGCGCGGACTCGACGGATTGTCTTGATCGCCTCCTTGGAAAGCGACGAGAACTGGGACATCAGCAACTCCTCGCTCATTTCTTCGAGCAAGAGAGCGGGCACGCTCTCCTGGGGATGATCGTCGTCGCAATCTTCGCCACCAGTTGCACCGTTTGCCTCGGAGATTTGCGGAAGCGAGGCGACGGAGACGGTGCTCGAATGACGAGCGCTCGGTGGTACGATAGCTTTCAGGCAGGATACACGCGTCATCATTTTGTCAGTCTGCGGGGACTTTGACTCGGTCGAGTCGGAAGCCGTCTTGCTCGATGGCTTCTTGTCAGGGGAGCAGTTACCGCGGCGATTCACAAGAACACTTGCGGCGCTGATAGGACGGGGCGGCTTCTTGAGAGTAGAGGTACTGGTCGTCTGATCGATTTGAAGTCTTGCGCATTCGCCGCTGGCCTGCGACATCAACTCGGCCATGCTTCTGCAAACCATCGCAGACTTTGGGCGAAGCGAGCTGGGGCTTCCGAGGCCCGCCTTGCGCGCGTTATTGCTGATTGCCAATAACCGTCCTGTGGTTTCTGGAGCTGCCGCCCGCGGTAGTTGACGCTTGATGGAGGTGTTTAGTGCGTCGCTGGCGGGGTTCCTCTTGGTCATGATGATCGTAGACTGCTGGCGAGGCAGCCGAAACGAGTTGCCGGTGCTGGGTAACGGTGTCTGCTCCCTGAGCAAAGACATCACCAATAATCGCAGCAGCGGCGTCGCCGCTCTCGTCTTGGTCGCTGCTGAGTCTCGGCGAGCGGCTACGAGGCATGCTGGCTGAAGCAATTCAACGAGTTCCGCCCACTCCGACACCCCTGGAACTCCTCTGTCCAGTCTGGCGCACTCCTCGTCGAACGTCTGCAGCGTCGTACGCAGCGCGGATCGCTCGAGCCAGTCTCGCACCAGCATGGCAGTGTACTCCTCCGCCCGGTCCCGGCTCCGTTTCATCGACTGGCGATTGTCGCTGGCAGCGTTTGCAAGACCCAAGGGCGTCAGGGAAGCAACCATCGCGTCGGGCTACGCGAGCAACTGAGACGACAGGCAAGGCACAACAGCGCACTCACAGGGCGCCGATGGCTCCCAGTTGGCCTAGTTAGCATCGTATCTCGCGTCTTGATATGCTCTCGGATTGCTGTGGGACTAAAATACTGGAGCAACCGAAATAGACTACTACGAGCGAGGCATTCATGTTTTGCATCACTCTTACAGCATGGTGTCACGGGTTTGTGACACCATGTTGAAGCGGTGTGCTGCCCTGAATTGGTGTTCTGTACGTTAAATTTGCGTGGTGCACACTATTTTGTGCACCTGGACAGTCGGTTGCCCACAAGTGCAATAAGTAAACGGCAGGGAGGGAAGTGCGCGCGGTGGTGGCGGGCGCTCGATCGGCGGCGACCATGGGCGTGACGCTCGAGATCTGCGGCATCCCGGTGGACTTTCCGTTCCAGCCCTACGACTCACAGCTGGTGTACATGGAGAAGGTCATCCTCGCGCTGTCGTCCAAGCAGAATGCCATCCTGGAGAGCCCCACGGGGACGGGCAAGGTCGGCGCCCCCGACAGTTGGTCGGGTCACTCGCGACCGTGCGTGCTGCCTGCACTTACCCAGCGTCTCTGCTGTCTGTTGTCTCTGTACGTGCTTCTACCAGACCCTCTGTCTCCTGTGCGCGACGCTGGCGTGGCGCCGGCACGTCGAGAAGAACCTGCCCGCTCTTGGGTCGAGCGCGCCGGCGTTTGCACGGCGGCAGCCGGCGCTCGGGTACGAGGGCTACGACGACGACGGTGGCGGCGCGGCGGGGGAGGAGGATGGAGGCTCCAGACTGCCGCGCATCATCTACTCCTCGCGCACGCACTCGCAACTGAAGCAAGTCGTCCAAGAGCTCAAGAACACGACGTACAGGCCGCGCGTGGCCGTGCTGGGCTCGCGCGAGCACCTCTGTGTGCACGAGAAAGTGGGCCAGATGCGCGGCACGCGGCAGAACCTGGCGTGCCGGTCGGCCGTCAAAGCGAAAAAGTTGGTGGCCGCTTGTCTGGAGGCTGGGAGAATATGGATGGTGTCTTGCGGTGGTGGTCTTAACCAACGTGTTCTTTGTGTCAGATGCCAGTTCAAATTAGGTTTTGACTCGAGTGTTCGGCGCAGCAATCCGCCGACGCTGCCGATCATGGACATTGAGGAGCTGGTGGAGGTCATGAAGGAGAAGCATGTGCGTGTTATTTGCTGTACTTGTGTGGGCTCCGTCGCGTCATCTCTTACATTGTGCCTGTGCTGTCTGCAGATTTGCCCTTTCTTCAAGACGCGTAGCATCATCCCTGACTCGGAGATCGTGTTCGTGCCCTACAATTATCTGATCGATCCCATGGCGCGTCGGTCAATTGGCATCTCGCTCGAGAACGCGGTTCTGATCTTTGACGAAGCCCACAACGTGGTATGCACTGCCGCATTGACGCTAACCATGCAACTCGTATCGCAGGCAACTAACTATCTGTGTTGTTGCTCAGGAATCGATAGCGAGCGAGGCGGCTTCGTACGCATTGACATCGACGGACATTGCAGGATGTGTCGCGGAAGTGGACCAGTTCATCAGGGCCTTGATGGACCATCAGATCGAACTCGGTCCAGGCAGCCCCTTGAATGTCGAGGTAAGCTACCAGTGCTCTATCGTATTGGGTTGCCGCTTGACGTCGAGATGTGCCTAACATTCCGTTATGGATGTGCTCAAACTGTCAAACAGTCTGTTCAAACGCTCAAGGCATTGCTGCTGGAGATCGACAAGGGCCTTAACAACTTCCCACTGTCGTCCACGGGCGGATTTACCAAGGCAAGTCATCATCAATGGTGCCTGCCTTTACATATCGTGGATGATCCGTTCTCTGACGTGATTTATTGCTTTGAAAATGAGTAGCCAGGAAGCTACATCTTCGAGTTTTTTCAGCAGTTCAACGTGAACTTCGAGACGTGTCCACTCGTTCTCAGCATGATCGAGCAGATTATCGAGAAGTCCAACGAAGGCAATGACGCCCAACAAGCGGCGTCAAAGCTAGACACTCTGCTTTCGTTCTTGAGTACGATCTTCCGCGACAAGGGGAAGCATGCTCAGGTGAGTACCGCAACGTCAGCCATGAATCACAAACTAGGTGCTTGGTTAACGAACCGTGCTCTGTGTGAGGCAGTCCGCAAAGAACTATCGCGTCCACATTCAAGAAACGCAAGACAGGTACAGCACCCCACTATCTCCTCGTTCCTACTTTATTCGAGCAGACGACTCATAAATTGGTATATTTCGTTTCGGCAGGGCTCCAAGTTCCGGTCGTCTGTTCAACGCTGTGCGGAAGAACAAGGCGTCGATCCGTGTTTTCAACTACTGGTGCTTCCATCCCGGCGTGGCGTTCCAAGAGATTTGCGCCAACAACGTCTACAATGTCATTCTGACCAGGTAAGCGGCTCATCTTATGCTATCTGAAATTGAACACTGTACACGTGCTAAGCGACTGATTCTACCGGCCAGTGGCACATTATCTCCCCTCGAGACGACAATTAAGGAGCTCGGCATCGAGTTTCCGGTGCGACTCGAGAACAGTCATGTCATTGACTCCAGCCAAGTGTGGGTCGGGGTCGTGGGCACTGGCGTCACCGGGAAAAGGTTGAACTCGAGCTACAACTTCCGATCCACCGACGCGTACCAGCTCGAGCTTGGCAACACGATTGTCAACTTTACTCGGCTGGTGCCAAAGGGCTTGCTAGTCTTTTTCCCGTCGTACACGAACCTGGAACAAAGCATCGAGCGATGGCAACGTCCCGGGGAGGGAGAGTCGACAACCTCGATTTGGGACCGGATTCTTCAGCAGAAGCAGGCATTTGTGGAGCCGCGCGGGCGATTGGACTTCAAGGCGGTCGTCGACGAATATCATGAGGCAATCACAGACAATCCGATCGGCGCTGTATTCTTTGCAGTATGCCGTGGAAAGGTAAGCGAACGTGTCGATGTGCTGTCTCAAGTTGAATTGTGGACGTGGGCATGCAACTTACTCAATGGGCGACTAATGTGAAACGCTGTAGGTCAGCGAGGGGATCGACTTCTCCAACGACAAAGGCCGCGCCGTCATTATTACCGGTCTCCCGTTTCCCCCGACCAAGGACCCGAAGATTGTTTTGAAGAAGGGAATTCTGGACGAGGCCGTCGTTCCTCCTGGTGAACTCGTACGTTGTGCGCAATCGCCGCGGTTTTACTACGCTGTCTAGCTCTTCTAACCGTTTATTGTTGTGTGATCCCTGTAGAAACTGACAGGAAACCAGTGGTACATTCAGCAAGCCGCGCGAGCTGTCAACCAAGCTATTGGTCGCGTGATTCGCCATCGACACGACTATGGAGCTATTGTCCTGTGCGATGAGCGCTTCGCTTACCAGCAGCAGCAGAACTGCCTCTCCAAGTGGTTGCAGCCATTCTGTCATACGTGCAAGAACTATGGTGAGGGAACGAATACCTCGATATATATCCATCCTAGCACCGACGGCTATTTTATGGTCAAGCTGACATCGGCGTATGCGCGTGGTGTAGGTGAGGCGCACATAGGGCTCACTCGATTCTTCAAGGCGAACAAGAGCAGCGCAGTCACGCAGCCGATCATTTCAAAGCCAGCGAAATCAATCGGCCTGTCGAAGAAATTCGTCTCTCCTGTTATCCCTGAAGTCCCAAAGACGAGTCCAGGTGCAGCACAAGCAGCTTGCTTGCCATTGATGGACGCTGGAACGACAGCAATTGGTGACGGCCAGTCATACGTGAATCCCGGCTTGCTACGTCGACCGGATACCAGCGTTGACCGCCCCGGTACGGCTCTCCTAAGCATGCTGAAGCGTGCGCATGTTTGAGCCATGGTAACCCTAACTCTTTTTTATCATCTATGCAGCTCCCACAACGAATCGAGTAGACATGTTGCCGAGGCGTGAGGAGCGACCTGTCCAGCAGAAGCGTACGCTCAGCTCGATGCTGTCCTCCAATTCGGCGATTGTTGATACGACCTCTTCCATCTCGCGTCCGTTCGTCGCACCGAAGTCCCGGGGTGCTCCGATCTATGGCCAGCCTGGCCACTCCAGTGAGACGGTTGAGATGCAGAAGCAGGAATCGGAGCAGTCATCACGGCCGGATGGCTCGCGAGAGAAAATCTTGGTTGGAGTTTTTCCGGCCGTTGCACGACGAGTTCTGCCAGCGCCTGATGTCTCCAAGCTTTACGGATTCGTTCGTCAGCTGCATGCCGGAGAAGGCGTCGAGGTGGCGCTCAATGGGATCTGCAGTCTGCTCCAGGGTCCAGACTGCCAAGAGCTGATTGATTTGATGCCCAAAGTGTTGGGTGGGTCGATTTCCGGTCAATTTATTGACACGGCCAAGGCTCGCGGGCTTCGCGTACCAGCCTCGTCAGACCACAGTAAAGTTGCCGCTCCTCGTCCCTCGTCTGGGATATCGTCGTTCTTCGCCAAGCTCCAGCAGTCCAAGCGGAGGCGGCACAACGCTCCAGGGTCAAGCGCAACGGCAGCCGTCATCAAGGACCCGCAGTGCTCTGTGTGCTACGAGATCACACGAAAGGCATACGCGTCCCAGTGTGGCCACATTTGCTGCATGGTCTGCTGGAAGAAGGTACGTTCGTGCAGCATCATGTCGTTCACACGATGCTGGAGATGGCTCCATGCGAAGCTGGGACCATGTTGACCCATTGATTGTTGTGTCAATTCAGATGGAGACGGATGGGTACACGTCCTGTCCGCTCTGCAAGGTTCCGGTGAAGCTTGACCAGTTGAGTCTGATCCGGGCGGCGAAGGACGAAGCCGCATCTAACCAGTAGAAGAGCGGCGCAAACTTAACCAAGGACCTGTTTTCTGGGGCTCAACGTGTGCTGTTCGCTGCACGTATGGATCGGATCGGTGCGTCTTCATGGCGAAAACGATTAGCTATGCTTCTGGAAGCCGAGCGGTGTGACGACATGTGTAGCGGGCAAGATGGAATGATCGCATGCCGCACAGTTCCCGGAGTGTGCCTCGGGTTGGATCGCCCGCGCGCTTGTCAAAGTACGCCCCTAGCGTTGAATGGTTGCTGATCACTAACCACTCGAGATCCGTTTTCTGTTGTGGTTGTTGTTGCTACACGCAGCCTGATCCCGTTGCTGCTGATCAAGCGAAACCGCTGCGGAGCGGCGCAGCTCCTACCGGAACTCGGCAGTTGGCTCGGTGCTTGTAGTTGCCGCGGCAGTTTGATTTAGGTGCGGAGCGCGAGAAGGCCCCAGGAGCAGTTGGGCGATATAAATAGCGGCTTTAGCAACGCCACGCTCGTGGCGGCGTTGCGTCGTTGCGTGATGCCGTGAATCAACAGCCAGCCCGCTGCGCTTTTTCTCCGTGAGGAGAAGGGAAACCAGAGCGGATACCAAGCGGGGGTCGAAATGGTCGTTTCGGGGCGTTTTCGCGTCTTGGGGGAGGAGTCAGTTGCCGGAGCCGCTGCGCGCCGCGTGCAATTTTCTTCGGTTCGACGGACCTCCGTCCATCAGAGGCATTCACTTCTCGACTTCCATCAGTCCAGTCCGATCGCTTCTCGCGGAGATCGTCAAGCCAGGTTGCACACAGGATCCCACTGGTCTCGCCGCGCCATCAACGGAAGCCGCCTCGCTCGCCATGTTCTTCGCGAATGGGTTCGTCGAAGCGGACCGGCGGGGAGCGTCCTGCTCCTCAGAAGAGAGCGACATCCTGCGGGAGCTGCTGATGGAAGGCGAGTTCGCGTCGCCCCGTCAGTTGGTGATAACGCCAGTCAAGCATCAAGGGAACAACGCCTCCTCGCTGTCGAAGCGCTCGCATGTGGACATTTCGCTGCCTCAGATCTCATTCGAGAGCTCTCCCCGGTTCACCCGACTCCAGCCACTGTCAGCCCGCACATGCGCGACGTTTTCGCTGCCGGCGCAGTCGCCTCTGCCGGTCTCCATCATGAACACTATCGTGTCACCACCTCGCGTGTTCATCCAAGAGTTTGGAAGACTGCCTCCCTTCTTCAACGACGGTCCGGCGCCATCGCCACTCCATGGCCTAATGGATCGCCACACATCCAAGCCGCTGCCGAAGGCGTCTTCATCGTCAACCTCGATGCCGTTTCTCACGTCGTGCCTCCCACCTCCCCCGCTACCAATGCTGTCGATGCCTCCGATCAAGAAGCGCGTCACAGCGGCACATGGGAGTTCCACGTCATCCACCGCGCTGAATAGTGTCGGGGGATCTGCCGAGCGGAAGCAGCTCCGATGTTCGTACCCGGACTGCCCCAACCTTCGACGCTCCGCGGGATTCTGCAACCGACACAACGGCAAGGTCTGCAGCATCGAGGGGTGCAACAAGTCGGCGCTCAGTCGCGGCAAGTGTCCTGAACACGGAGGCGGGTCCCGGTGCAAGAAGGATGGCTGCTCCAAGTTTGCCCAGACCAGGGGGCTTTGCAAGTCCCACGGCGGCGGCCGCCAGTGCAGGGTCGGCGGCTGCACGAAGAACGCACACCAGAATCGGCTGTGTCGCTCTCATGGGGGTGGCAAGCGATGCGACTTCCAGGGATGTCCAAAGTGGGCACAGCGCTCTGGATTCTGTTGTGCACACACCAAGCTTGGCAAGAGCTTAGCGACCGCAACCGCAACCGCGTCCCCAAGCGCCTCGCACTCTCCGGTCGCACCAGTCCTACCGCTGCCGTCGCCGCTGCCGAGTCTCAACTGTCCAGCTCCTGCTTCGTCGCCGACGCTGCTGTCTCCCCACCGCCTGCTCTCGCTGCTTCCGTGAAGAACGCGACGCAAGAGGAAGTATCACAATTATCCGAGCTCAACGTTGCCAGACGACAGCGAGGTGGCCACAAGCAGCGAGTTTGGTCAGAGACGCAGGCGATCGCAGCCTACGCAGCCGACTCACCGCCGGAACAACGCACTCCCAACGAGTCCGCAATGCGGATCACACTCGACCCAGCCTACCCGAGTCTAGAATGTTTAGCGATTTGAACATGCCGCTCGTCTGCTGCATGGCTTGTATGTACAAAACCGGTTAGATCACGATTGAAAAGGGAAAGAACCAAGCGAAATCAAACAGAAATGCCTCCGAGCTTCCTGTCAGCATTGATGTTCTGCTCTGCTCAGATCCGGCCTCGAACAGGTGCATGGGCTCACAGCTAATCACAGCCCGCATCGCAGCAAACCATGACTCTGGGTCGCCACGAGCAGACAACAGCAACATGGCTCTAAACCGAAGTGATCACTCCGCGCTCGACCAGATCCGGGACCTCCGCGGCGAGCCAAGGCGCGAGCTATCGGTGGGCAAACCATTGCGTGAGACAGAAATGCCGGACGATCACAACGGCGAAGTAATACACAGCAGAGCTTACACCGAGCGCGAGCGCATGCGCAATGCCGAACCGAGGCACGTTCTTCTGCCAGAGCGGCGCGAAGTGGATTGTCAAGCAGATCTTGCCGCCGCTGCAAAAATCACGACCAGGTGAGCAAATACAATCGAGGACACGTACGACACAGCAACTGCAGCAGTAGTAGCTAGGCACAGCCAAAAGACAGAGTGCGAGTTTCACGGACCGGTACATCTTGGACGTCTTGCCCTCCAGCTCGGGGATGCACAGCTCCGGGTTCGCGACAGGGTACGTCGCCGGGATCTACAGTAGTCACGCAACAGGCAGCTTAAGGCGTTAGGAGGCGTCGGTCCAGCGCAAGATGGCACTCGCAATGCTGCCGCGTACCTCGAACTCGAGGTCAAACTCGTAGCGGAGTCCATTGTGATACGACCAGCACTTCCCCGTCCACCTACATGAAGTGTTGGCGAGACGCGACGAGATCGGGTTAGCGAACCCGGACGGTGCTCCAGGCGAGCGCGTTCAGTCCACGAGCACGCACCGGGTGCCCGCCTTGTTGGACTCGATCGTGAACCAGTCATTGTCCGCCGCCTTGTTCATCTTGACATACTGTGTGTGTTCCCGAGGCAACAAGGACGACGACGCATTAGACAACTCATGACGATCCGGATAAAGCATACAAAAGGGAGAAGAGCGCACCTGTATGAGCGCGAGGTACTCCTCCTTGAGCCGCGTCGTCCAGCTCTCGCCGTCGCGGGGGCCCGCGCGGGTCGTCAGCAACGGGATCTGCTGCACCGTGCGCTTGGTGTTCTCGTCGATCGGCGCGTCCATCGTCAGTCCTTGCTTGGCTTTTGCAAAATGTGCCGCACACTGGTCTTCGCGGAACATTCGCGCAACGTTGGCGGGCGGGTCCAGCTTATAAGCAATCATTATTTGTAACGAAATAGTACCCAACTGTCAACAACCGAATGAGTGCCATCAAACACAACGAGAGCTACGTTAGGTTGGGATAGCAAGTGCACTAAACATTTCGGACCAGAGCAAGCTACATTACTGTTCATTCTTTGTTAACAGTCCTCGACACCATCGAGGAGGCAAAACTAACCGTCCTATTTCTGTGCACCATTCGATTCGCCTTGACTAGAAAGAAATAAGAGCTTCCGGCTTTCAGGCACTCTCTGGTTGCCTCAAAACCACCAGAAACGTTTTTCCCTGATTAGCAGTCTGGCTACCCCTAATAAAGTGCAAAACGAGTACAGTAGTTTACTATTTTCAACCAATCAGATTACTGGTAGAATATATTTATCCAACCATTTC
>JAADXW010000084.1:0-42552 GCA_023337975.1 Phytopythium ostracodes
CCTCAAGTCTCCGCCCTTCTTCTCTTCAAGTCGGGAATTAAGTCTTCCTCCAAGCTCAAGCGTGTGTGCCGTGTTTTGGGGACTGTCGTGGACAGCGCCTCATTACATCAGTAGGCAGCGCAACGCGGGCGTTGGCGTCCTCTCGGAGCATCTTGACCAGAAGCCGCCGTCCAAACCGTAGGAAGAGGGCCATGACAGAGTGCGTGATCCCGAACACGACACTCAGGAACGCAGTAGGGCCGCGCGAACGGTTCCATGCCAGCACTAGAGCGAGGCATTGCGTTGACGTCATCGATCGAGGTCGGCCTCAGCGTACGTCAGCCTCACGCAGCTTCATGATGTAGCCGTCCGTCGAATAGGGAGAGAACGTGTCATATAGCGTCTGGAACCGCTCCAGCATGTAGCGGAGCGTGGCATGGCTGAACCCGGTCAATATGATTAGCGATTGGTTGCAGCCCGAGCCGAAGAGCCACTCGAACGCGGACATGGTTGAATGTTGCAATACACTCCGCGAGAAGCGATACTGGATTCGCCGATGTCGAGTGCGAGCGATCATAGCCTGCATTCGTCGTCGTCGCTGCAGCACCAACAACATCACGGCAAGAGGTTTCATGACTAAAACGAACTGGTGGCTGCGATGTGAAGCAAAAGACTGAACTTCGCACTGCTAGACGGATCAACCGCTAGCCGCACGCTAATGCTTCACCCCTAACCACACTGAAGTCCCCATACATTTCGCAAGCTTTCCTACGTGCCCACTGTTACGCGGAGGTACCATCACACTGTCGAGCCGCGATTTAAAATTTGGTATTTAAGCTTTCAATTGGTATGGAGTTCGAAAACCAGTTTTATCAAAATACCTTATTTTGTTTGTGAATCCACAGCAACACCACATTTAACTACGTTATTATATAAATGTAAAAATAAAAATTTTGTGCCATAAAATATTATAGGTTTGATGACAGGTGGTCTTTGATGTGGAAACACTTCATAGCTCAGATTTCTAAATCTGAATATATTCATCTATGCATATTTTGCAGCTTGGATATCTGTCCATCTCTTGCCGAATTGGAACACACAAGCTTGTGTTTTCAGGAGTCACCCACTTTCGCCCTTTGCACGGCTTGCTGTCGTTTTGGCAACTTGATTGGCAAATGGTGTACTATACTATATTATTTAAGCGAGTTTGCAAACGGCCAGATGACGGCGCTGTTCCCTCGGTGCATGCAACGAGAAACGGATCAAGCCGAGCGGCGACCGCGGCGGCAGCTGAGATAACGCAACAGCGATCAGTGCCATCATTGCTGCCTACACTGGCACCAGGCTTTTCAACATTTGAACGGAAACACAGTGCAGTACTTAAGTATCTCTCCTAGAGAAGCCTGGATATAAATATCCAGAGCTTCACCGGGCGAAGCACGGCATTAGTGCTGATTGGTGTACCATCACTCCCCGTTCCCCATTTTACGCCGCGCACGATGAACCGCATACGCGGTGACGTGTCGGCATTCCGTCCTCTCAACCTCTCAAATCGAATACGCCAGTCTTCGTACGCAATCATCTCGCTATCTATACTTCAAGTTTTCTGAGCCCACACAACCTCTATAACTACATCAGATCCCTATAGAAGTACAAGTCGAACATTCCTAAAATAGCGCCGGCTTAGTTTGGGGTCTCCCCTCTTTCTTATCGCAAAACGCCCCAGTTCCGCGCGTTCAATACCGAAAAACCGAACAAGAAAGTGCGAACAAGAAGGCGGAGAAGGTAAGGCAAGTCAAGGCAAGGCACGCGCGCCCTTTCTTCTTATCCGTTCGTGTGGGCGCGTTCCTCCCTCCCTCCCTCCCTCCTTCCCTCCGCTTTCCATTGTCCTACAGTATTACCGTCTTTCTCTCTCTCCTAGCGGTCGCCATGCGCCTGGTCTCGGTGTGGGCGCTGGCTCTGGCGCTGTCGCTGTCGCTGGCCGCAGGCGCCGCCGCGATGGGTGCGAGCGCCGCCGCGGACCTGACGCCGTCGTTGCACTCGAACGTCGTCGCGGCGGAGCTCGCGCGCGTGCAGGAAATGTACGGGGCGGCGCCGCCGATCCAGCAGTTGAGCGGGGACGCGCTCTCCGACGCGTCACCGCCCGCGCGCCGCCGCGATGCGCTCGTGCAGCTCGGCGACATGTTCTTCTACGGGAATCAGTCGCTCGCGACGACGGTCAACGGTTCGCTCGCGCTGCAGTTCTACGGCGAGGCGGCGGCGCTGGGCGACCCGCGCGCGCAGTTCCACGTCGGCGTGGCGCTGAGCTACGGGCTCTGGGGCTTCCCGATTGACGACGCGGCGGCGATGACGCACTACTACTTCGCGGCGCTCGGCGGAGATATCGGGGCGTCCATGGCACTCGGCCACAAGCACTTGCTCGGCGTCGGCGCGCCCAAGAACTGCGAGACTGCTGTGCGCTACTATGAAGTGGCGGCCAACCGCGCGATTGAGCTGCGCGAGGCCAACGCGAGCCTCCCAGCGATCCACGACATGCCGCACCGCCGACTCAAGACGGTGCACGAGACGCAGCACAAGAAGAACATCCCGACGGACGCTGCGATCGTCGACTACTACCAGTTCTCGGCGGACAAGGGCGACCCGGAGGCCACCATCAACCTCGCGACGCTCTACTTTTACGGCGCGCGCGGGCTCGAGCAGGATCTGCCGCGCGCCGCACAGCTCTTCCAGAAGGCTTACGAGCTCGGCGCCAGCGGCGGCGCCTACCACCTCGGCCATTTGTACAGCCATGGCATTGGCGTGAGCCAGAACAACGAGACGGCGTTCAAGTATCTGCAGGAAGCCGCGAACGAGGGCAACACGGCCGCGCAAAATGAGCTCGCGTACATGTATCTGCATGGTAAGGGCACCATGCGCGACCTTGACCGCGCCGTCACGCTGTTCAAGGCCGCAGCGAAGCAGGGAAGCATGGAGGCGTTCTACAACCTGGGCGTTCTTCATATGCAAGGTGGAGGATCGGGAAAGGTGCTGGGCAAAGACCCCGAGTACGAGGTCGCGCACGGGTACTTTCAAGTCGCAGCACATCAGGGACATACTGTTTCGAGCCATAAGCTCGGACACATGAGCTTGCATGGCATTGGTACGACACGATCGTGCAAGAGCGCAGTGGAGTCGTTCAAAATGGTTGCAGAGCGCGGGGGCTGGGACCGTCAGCTGTCGCAGGCGTACAAGGATTTTCGCAACAAGGACTACGAGGCATCGTTCATGAAGTACGCGGTCATGGCGCAGCAGGGGTACGAAGTCGCGCAGCATAACGCGGCATACCTTCTGGACTACGGATTCCTCGTGCCGTCCGTGTTTTCGCCCTCGCCGACGCTCGAGCTCGAGAACGACGAAGATGCCGCGACGGTCGCGGTCATGCTTTACAAGCTGGCGGCACTGCAGGGTAATGTGGACGCCAACCTCAAGATCGGTGACTACTACTACTACGGCAAGGGCGGCCATGCGGTGGACTTGATGAAGGCGAGCGCTCATTACTCTCTCGCGAGCAAACGGTCAAATGCGCAGGCCATGTTCAACCTCGCGACCATGTACGAGCACGGTATTGGCGTGCAGCAGGACTTCTTCCTTGCCAAGCGTTTCTATGACCGCGCTCGCGTTGCGCACACGGACGCGCATGTGCCGGTCACACTTGCGCTCTGGAAGATGCGTTGGCACATGACGCTGCTGAACTGGAAGCACTGGTGGGACAAGCTGGTCGGCAACGACCCCGCGCCTCTGCCCGCCGGACTAAAGCCTTCAGCCTCTTCCAGAAGCGCCAGACACAGAGGCAGCGAGTCGTCTTGGCTGTCAATGCAGTGGCTGCGAAGCTGGTTACCGGACTGGGTGGGAGGCGCCAGCGCAGGTGTGGACCTGTCCGTGTTGTCGGCAGAGTACCTGGCAGGCCACTGGCGCGACTACGTCTTTTCAGACAACTTCGGGATCTTGATGCTGTCGATTGCGCTTGGTGTCGTGCTCTACGTCCGCTCGGAACGCCAGTATTTACGCGATCGACAGGAGCAACAGGAGCACGCCGACACGCCACAGGAGCCCGAACGGCAGTAAAGTAAGTAATGACCAGCCACTGTGGTCCCGAGAACGCGGCCAAGGGCGTCTGGAACGTTGCCACGTTTGATCTTCTTGTTTGCTGATCAGAGTCTCCGATTGGGGACGGTGCATCGAGGGAAGATCAAGGCAACTAGATTGGATGATGATGCAGGTATCGTCACGAGGCAAGTCTCCCCGCTCCCAGGAAATCCACAACTGGTATGATTATGTTTCCCTTTCCGCGTTGTTTTATCTTGTTGTTTTGCGGATGAGACTGTTGTGGCTTTACTTCTCGTCCTCGACTCGGTCACCGACTCGGGCATCCTCCGTTACCGCTAGACCCAAGCGCCTTACCAGCTCGTCCGTGATGCGACGCTGCTTCTTCATCTCGGCACGGAGCTGAACGATCTCATTCCGCAATTGAGCCACCTCCTCCGCGTATTCCGACACACGCTGCTGCTCACTCTTGAGCGCTTCGACGACCACAGGAACCAAGCGCGCGTACGCCACGTGCTTGAAGCCGCTGCTGTCGCGCACGACTACCTGTGGCAGCACTTGCTCGACCTCTTGAGCAATGAAGCCCAGCTCGCGCGTATTGGACGGGAAGTTCTTGTCGGGGAACTCGTCTGCGCACAGGCTGTACTCGACTCCTCTCAGCTGACGAACAAGCTCCGGCGCGTTCTGAATGTCGACGATGTCGCGCTTGAAGCGCACGTCTGACGCGTCGACGTACGCTCCCGAGCCCATGACATGGCCGTCGACAGTGATGCCCGCACCAAAGAAGGCGGCCGACTCGACGAACAGCTCGCCCTGGACCTCAACGGTATCGATCTCCGTCATGTTGACATGGCTGATGTGGCCGCCCGTGATCTCAACCCCACGCAGTTCACTCTGCGTCATGTCGATCGACCCACGCACGCGCCGCGCCTCGAGCTGCTCCACACGCAGGGTCGACGTTGCTGCGTCGTAGCGAAGCCCCTCGTGCTGATCAAGCTTCCCGCTGCGGCCGTACACAGCAACGTACCCAGCGTCACGCCCCGAAACCTCGAGCGAGTGCACCGTCAGCTTCACCTCACTTCCGCCGACGTGTGCGTCTTCGCCGCTGTCGGCATTCGATGTTCCTGTCGTCTCGGAAATTGAAGAACCTCCAACGTTGCTCAAAAGTGATGCGACGCTCGATGATACGCCACCTTCTGTGCCAGACTGACGAACATTGCCACCTCCGCTAGCCGACAGCATGCGCCAGCGAGTACCGTCGAACATCAGTAACGCCGTTGACCCTGAGAATAAAATGATGTCGCCCGTGATGGCGTCGTCGTCGTCGTTTTGAACGAGCAGCAGCTGACCCGAGAACGCGCCAGTCGAGTCAATGCGAGCGGCGTTGGGTAAACCACTTGAGTCGCCGTCGTTCGTAATACGCACGTAACTGTGCGAACTCGGGATGACGAGGCCATTGGCAGCGCGTACGACAAGCGGCGACGCCACGAGCTGCGCGGTTGCAACCAGCGCGCCGTCTGCTACGATCTTGCCACCGCTAGTGGTCGCAATGTCGCCACTCGTCTCCAAGTTGCCGCGCGAGTCAAGCGAAAACACGCTCGACGATGACGCTGACGACGACTCTCGCGCGTCAATCAATCGGAATGCTGGCGACACATCAGACGCTCGTTGCGCGGAGACGTCAAAGTTCAGCAAGGCGCCGGCGAAGCGCGAGTTGGTCGCGGCGACATTGAGCACTGCACCATTGAGCTCTTGGCTCTTGACTTGGAGCCCGCCGTTCTCAATCGCGAACCCGTCGCTCGTTGTCAGTGCGCCCGAATCGACTCGGATGCCCCCTGACTTGACTCGCAGCCCGCCAGAAGTGATGTCAACGCCGCCTGATGCAACTTTGACCCCGCCCGCAGCCACGTTAAGTCCGCCCGAATGGATTGTTGTCGCGCCGGAGTCAGCGATCTCAAACACGGCTGTTCCGACCGACGCGTCCAGGCGTCGCCCGGTTGCCGCAGCTTGCTGGTCATTCACACGCTGGAGAATTCGGAGCGCCGCCGTCGGTGAAGGAGAAGGTGGCGCCCGAACCGTCAAGTGGCCGTTCCAGACGTTGATGGAGCCGGCGCCAAGCGTCAGGTCGTCCTTGCGAAGCTCCAGTCCACCGTTGCGAACTCGCACGCCGTCCGCAAGTACCTGAAGGCCACCACGCTCGAGTCGCAGCCCGCCACGCAGTACCTCCAGCCCTCCATCATGAATGACGGTGTTGCCCGCGCCGGTCACTCGCAGGACGGGCCCACTCGGCATGGAAATGCGCAGGAAATCGGGCGTGTTCTGCGGCATCGCGGTTGTGGCTGACCCCGTCAAGGCGTTGACGCGCATCTCCAAGTGCAATAGAGGGTCGTCGTTGCCGCTCTCACTGTCCGAGTTGGAGTTCCCGTTCGTGTCCAACTGGTAGAGCTGGTGCATGTGACTGTTGACAAGTCGAAAGCGTGCGGCATCAAGCTCGAGCGATCCACCGCGAGAGATGTGGAGGTTCCCGCGCTGAAGCACCAAGTCGCCGCGCGCGACGCTGAGCGATCCGTGGAGCAGAGCGGCGTTGCCCTCGCCGTCTAGAGTGAAGACCGTGGCGCTCGCAACGTCCGCCTTGATGAGGTTAAAGCTCGCCGCCATGTCGCGCGTGGCTGACACGCGCAGGACGTTGCCCGAGAAGAACGGACCGCGAGCCGGCGCGACAAGAACGTCTTCCGAGTCGGCATTGTCGGCGCAGGCGTCGCCGTAGAAGCCGTCCTGGCACGCGCACACACCCGTGGACCAGTCGCACGTGCCGTGGTTGCTGCACTCGGCGTAGGGTTTCACCTTTGCGTCGTCGGAAACGGACTCGAACGCGCAGCGCACGGGGCTCGTGGCGTCGGCAGCGAGGCGGAGAGATGACGTGTCGCACCAAAAGGCGGTCGCGCGCGGGTTGCCGTCGTGGTGATACAGGTTGTTCATGATTGGGAACGTCGGGAACGTGTGCAGCGCGAGCTCGAAGGCCACGCGTCCATTCTGCGGCTCGAACAGCGTGCGAGTGCACGTCTACCACCACACAAGCAAGTCACAACGGCGCGTTAGCATTGCTGGACGATGGAGTTACGCCGTCGAACGAGCGATGCGTACGAGGCTGCCGAGGTTCTGGAAGCGCTGGAATGCGCGCGTGCATGCAGCTTCGGTGGCGTCGGACAGCGAGTGCAGATCAAACTCGACCGAGTGCGCCTGGAAGGTCAGCAGCAGCGCGCCGCCCACGACCGACGACGCGCCTTCGATGGCGAGTCGCAGCTTCTTGTCGTCCGTGCGCGGCGATGTCGGGTCCATGCCGTGCGGGCACATCCCTGGTCGTCATCATGCACGCAGTATGTCAGAGGGACAGTTGATTTGATCGGAGACCGACCGATGAACCAACGGTCGACGTACGAACGGAGCAGTCGTCGCCTGTGAAGCCCCACTCGCAGTTGCAGACGTGCGCGCCTTGCCGGCTAAGCACGCACGCGCCGTGCAGCGAGCACTGGTTGTCGGCGCCCGGGCAGCGCGTGCCCACGACCTCCACCCCGCGCGCGAATGTGATCGACACAGTCATCAGTACCAGCAGAAGCCATGCGAGCGTGCGGCGCGAACTTGAATCCATGGTGCGGAGCGAATGATGTAAAAGACGATGCTGTGCGGGCGAAAGCGGCAAATGGACGCCGTGCTGCGTTGGACAGGGAGAAGACCGAGACTTGGAGCCTGTGAATGGGCGCTGAGAGACCGAGACGTACCGAGCGGAGTGATCCATTCAGCCGAAAGATTCCATGGAAAGTGATGGGCTGCTCTGCGAAAAGATATTCATGGTGTGGACCACACCGCATGTAGCCATGTCTTTCGGGGACCATCCTCGTCAAAGGATACACGCCACGTCTTACAAACCCCACGCGCCTATCAACTGGAGGCGACAGCACGGCGGAGCACTGGGTCGGCGGCAAATAGGAAGATGGCGGACACCAACTCGCGGTAGCTCGACAAATCGACGAGTGTTGGTGGTGCTCGCTGTTCGTCTTGGTCTCGTTCACGCCAAACCGACTTGAAGACGCTGAGAAACGCCAACCGGCATGCGAGCGGGAGGGCCGCGCGAATAACCGGGAGCGGCATCATGTCGTGGCGCATATATCGTTCGCCCGCCTCTTTGCTGACTGATGGACCTACCAGCAGTTCTACGTACTCGAGCATTCGGTTCACCTCCAGCATCTCGGAGACACGGTCACAGTGCGTGTCAGCAGTGACAGTCTTCAGCGTTCTCATCAAGAAACCCCAGTCTTGTGCGCTTGAGTGTCCCAGCCAGTTGAGAGCCCGCATCCATGAGCTCGTTCAACAGCATTGAGAAGTCGTCGAAGGCGCAGTCAAATATAGCGAGTCGGAGTACCGCAACACGATACTCCTCAAGAAACGCCGCAGTATTCACGCATCCATCGGTGCCACCAAGTGCAAGAGACGTGAGGCTGGGACACGATCTCAGGATTGAGTGCATAGCCAACGGCGGCAGGAGCCGCATCACACCGATCCGGAGACTTACCAGGGACGTTCCGACCAGCTCAACGAAGCGTACTGCACCGTTGAGTGGCCCCTCCTCTATGTCCACGGCAAGATTTACAGCACCTGTCCGTGGACGGCACGAGTCCGAATCGGAGCACTCTGGCAGCACGCTGCTCTGAGACACGCGGCACACGCCGTACCCTGAGACCAGCGCCGGACAAAACCTCGATTAACGCTATCCAACACTCGGACTCCGCTCACGTCCGTTTCTAGCCTCCACACTGCGGATTCGCCACAAAACTCGTCACTGATATCCATCTGCTGAAGTCTCATTGGCGTTCCTTTCGGCACAACATCCGTCTCGAAGGTGTGGCCGTGGTGACGTATCGAGACCCGAGGGTCCCCTTCATCGCGGACACCAGGTGGATTTCGCCCTTATAGCAAATAGGCAGGGTTGCCTGACTTGAGCACATCAGCCATCGCTTCCACATCAGCCGCGACCATAAATGGAGCGTACATGTGGAGTTTGGTCACAGATGACCGCACGCGGGCGAACTTGGAGAAAAACGCGTACGCGAGGCACTGCTACACTCGACGCTGCGTCTCCGGGGTCGGTCGAAATCCCCATAGCTCCAATTCCACGGAGTCAGTGACCCGCGTCATGGAAAGAGCGGTGCGAAGTCGGTCGATTGCTTGGCGCCCATCAAAGTCTAGCGACACGCGTTTGCGCGTTCCGACGAGACAACCGGGTGCACACAGAAGTTGCTCGAACAGCCGCCCTTTCTTCTGCACCCTCGCGGTATCACTCACAAGCAGATCACTCCGTGGCTTCAACGCGATCAGCACGCCGGAGATCGCGAGCTGGTTGGCTTGGGCCTCGATCTCTTGAATCACGTTCATCACGCGCAGCGGCAAGTCCACACGGCCTGCAACTCTGAGGCCAATTGGATCCACCTCCAGGACACACTCGGAGATCGCGGTGGAGCCCGGTCCTTTCGTTTCCATGCTGGCGAAGGGAGTGCCAACAGCAAAAGGAAACCTCCAGCCGCCATACTTCTCATGAAGCCTATGAAGAGTGCGACAAAGACTTGAACGATATGGCTCCAGGGCAACGGCGGCTGAGACCATCGAGGTGGACGTCAACGCCGATGGGAACTTCAAGTTGGTCATCAAGCGGAGTCCAGTTGGGAACTTCATGGACCAGAATCCGACGCGCTGCTTCCATGAATTGGCTGCTTGGATCCGAGTCCACAACGGAAAAGAAGTCCGCTAGAATGGTATCTTCCCCGGTGCTGGTTCCTCCGTCAACATCTACGTAGAACTGGAATCGGACGCGGTGGCTGTAAGCGATGCCTACTGGAGTAGTGCCCTGGATGCCACAATACGTGACGGGTACGCGCGGCCACGCGAAGGTATTGACGCGCCGAAATAAAGCCAGCAGCACCAGCGCGTCACGGATGGCGCGCATCTTGTTCGGTAACACGTCCGCTTTGCTATTTGGTAGGAGCACTGCAATCGTGCAGTCGGCTAGACTTCCGTCAAGCTCGACGTCCCAGTGGCTTGACAGCAATCCCCCGCGTACTGGCGCGCACCATAGAAGCAGGAACGCCCACTGCTCTTGAAACTCTCGCTCGCTCAGATTGGCCATGTCGTCGCTGGGTGCTGCCGACTGAGCAAGAAGGAGACTGGAGCCTGCTCTTCGAGTTGTTGGCGCTCCAGATGCGGCATCGTTACCTCCCAAAGGCGATTGCAGCCGTTGGAGAAATGGATGCAAGTACGACGAGATGGAAAGTGGCGCTGGCTGCTGTCACAGGGCCTGCTGAGCAGGCAGCACTGCTGTGTCGGCCGTTGATCGCCATTGGTACTGCTATACATAGTGTGGATCACATAAAATGTACCCATTTTCTCTGCGACAGTCCTGGTCAGCGGATGGATACGCCATGGCTGAAGATGTTCCCAAGCAAGTCCATTTCCATCATCCCGTCTCGCCAAGTTCAACCCCAGCAGCCACAATCGTTTTTGACAGGTAACGGCAAGCGCGAAGTTTTCGTGGGAACGGCTACAGTCTCCATCTTGCTCAGCAGCTAGCGCGCATGGCAGGCAGGAACGAGCACGAGCTCCACGAGCGCTGGGATTTGCTGCTCCCGCGGTGTGCACCATTACGCGGGCGGTTGGTATCAAGCTATCAGGCTACCGAGCTCGATGGACAGTTCAGAGAGTGCGTTATTACGGTGCACTTGCCGGAGACAAGAGCGGACGCGTCACCGGACAAGACGCGCGCCATACGCGATGCGCTGGTGCTGCTTACTCTGCTTTCGCGCGTCGCCAGGGTCGCGTGGTCGTTCGTGCTCTTCGAGTATTACGGTTTGCGAGGGCCCATTCCAGCAGACGACCTCTTTGACTGTCGCCGCGCCCGATTCGAGCTCCAGCTGACAGTAGTTGGGACCTGGGAAGATGGCATGCTCGCAGAGTTCTTCTCCGACCTGGACTCTGAGCCAAGCTGCCAGCTAGTGGAGGCCGTGCATCAGACACTGGCGCGCGGAGTTTCCAGTTGGGCGCCGCTTGATCGTGAACCTGAAGTTCTCATCGGCATTGATATCCAACTCTCCGGTGCCGCCCCTTGTGGCTCTCGTGCCGCAAGTTTCGCATGTTTCGAAAGACTATGGTGCGTTTTTCGTGGGTTCTGTGCCGAGTATGGCGGCTGGAGGTTTACCATCGACGTCGGTGCCCCTCTCGCCAGCACGAGAACTGAAGATTCGACTCCCAAGACAGCGTTCAAGTGCGTTCTGGTGTTTGGCCCTGTGCTGTTCGACGATACTGGCTCGGATTCTCGCTCCGAATGGTGCGTAGCTTCGACGAAATGGCAGCCAGGACCGATCGAGTTGGAAGCCCCGACGTGTCGATCGCGTTGCGTCAACGCGGTACGGTTGTGGAAAGCACCACAACAGTGCAGAGCGAAGGAAGACTGTTCGAGCGAATCCTGTGTGCATCCAACCGTCTCCGTGAAAAGTGCGCAAGCATTTCGGTACGCTTTGTTGGTCGCCCAACGACCGACCGAGTCTACACCGCGCTTGCTGAGACACAGTCCACCAATTCGGTGGCCTTATCGCAATGGCGTGTTCGGCTGACAACGGAGGCGCGTCGTCGGGTGTGGCAGTGCATCGCGTACGCCTTCTTTTCCAAGCACACACGTACTCAGTCATCCGTCAGCAAGCTCAACCTGCTCGAAGCTCCATGCATGACCGTAGCGGACGCCGAAGCGATCGCAGAGGCGCTCGCGTCCGAAGACCCGGCATACTTGCTGTTCGGGCAAAGTCAACCTGATGCTGGCAACGAGCGGGATCATCTAGGCAGAGAGCGTCATCAAGACACGGCTTTCGAGACAGGCTTATTGTCGCGAGGGACGCCAATGAGGCCCAAGCAAATGCATGTTAGTGACACGTTTCGCGACATGTCGGCAGCTTGGGTGCTGGAAGCGGGCGTGGGCGGTGTTCGAGTGTTCAGTGGCGTCGGCGGAGGCTTTGCTCGAGTGCTGATCCCAGGATTTGGCGTGTGCCGCGTGCGTCGGGATAGTGTGCTGCCAGAACTCCGCGATGCGGACGCGTGCTCTGAAGTCGAAGAGCTCAGCATATCTTTGATCACGAGAGTTCCGTCAGTGGAGCTCCACGCTTCGTTGAGCTGATCGGAGCGTCGTTGACGAGACTCCGGATCAGCGTCGCGGAGGTTGTGCCGTCATGGGCTATGCGCTCAATCCTGAGATCGTGTCCCAACCTCACGTCCCTTGCACTTGGTGGCACCGACGGATGCGTGAATACTGCGGCGTTTCTCGAGATCTATCGTGTTGCAGACATCTGCCTTGGGATACTTGACTGTGAGTTCGACGACGTTCCTATGCTGTTGACCGAGCTCATGGACACGAGCTCCCGGCTGGCCGGAACACTTAAGCGCATAAGACTGCTGTCTCCTGATGCGCTCACCGCAAGTACTGCGGCTGAGGCCTACTACGACGCGATCGGCAAGATGCTGGAGGTGAACCGAACGATCGAGCGTTTAAATGTATCTGTCGCTCCAACAGCGAGCCACGAGACCCAGGACGCTACCACGCGCCACGACAAGACGTCGCTCCCGGTTGTTGGCACTGCGCTTCCGCTCGCATGCCGGTTGGCTTTCCTGAGCGTCTTCAAGTCGAGCAGACGAGGACGAGATCAAGAACCAAAGCGAGCTCGAGCGCTGCCGGCGCTATCAAGATTTCCTGACTTGTCGGGGCATCGTTACTTGGTGTCCGGCATTCTCATTTTCGCCGCGGAGCGAGCTCGCCTCCGCGTATTCTTGCGAGTTGGTAGGCTCCGAACTGTTCCACGATGTTTGGACAGCGCTGCCGTATCCTTTTCATAATCTATAGGGGTGCTGTACCGGTATCAATTTGCGCTGCATTCAGTACCTGTAGCTTCGACCCGCTGCGTCGACACTCGGCGTTCGCCGCTGAGGCAACGTGGCTATCTTCGCTGTATACGTTCAGTTACAGCTGCACAACGTGCATTAATACCCATTCCGCTCCCTCCATATTAGGAGACATACATATATGTTAATGTTTGTATAATACCTCTACACAAGGGACAAATTCCCGAACGGAGTCCAGCACATTCAGCCCCCAACTCACCAAGAAGAATGGCCAGGAAGAGAGCATCGATGGCGGGCGACGGCAAGGTTTCCGCACCGCCCAAGCCTGCTACGACGTCGAGCAAGCCGAAAGGCGAGCGCACATTCCTCACTAACGCGCAAAAGCTGCAACTGCGCGAGTTCTGGGCCGCCAACGCGCAGCTGCACGTGCAGGACGTGGCGGACTGGGTGCGCCGGCGCTTCGGCGCGTCGGTGGGCCGCGCGACGCTGTACCGCATCGGCCACGCGCCCGCGAGCGCGTTCGAGGGCAAGCGGAGCAGCCGGAAGAAGAGCCGACGCGTCAAGTTCCCCGACTTGGAGCGCGACGTGCTCGCGTTCTGCCTCGCGTGCAAGCAGCAGCGGCGCGCACTGCCCGACGACCTGCTGCTGCAGAAGGCCGGCGAGCTGCGCGCACGGCACGGCATCAGCAGCGACGCGCTCAAGCTGTCGAATGGATGGCTGCACAGCTTTAAAGAGCGCCACTCGCTGCGCGCTGCCGTCCACGCGACTGGAGACAACACATCTGGTAAAGCCATCGGTGGTCCCCCGACATCAGCAGACAACACGATGCCGACAGCATCGATGGTCGCGCCGGCGTCGATCGCTCACATTATGTCGCCTACTCCACTACTAGAGACTGCGAAGCGCAGGAGGAAGCCGCGAGTTCAAGTCCCCAAGCAACCACCGGAGCCGGAGCCGGTGGCAGCTCCACCGACCGACCAGCAGCAGCTTCAGGGCCCCGTGGTGCCCTGTGGCGTAACGCCATTGACGTACATTTCTGTCAAAGCACTGATCTCAGTGCAAGCGGTGAGCTTCCTCAACTGGGAGCGCGTCAGCGGCATGCGCGACGGGGATCTCTTCGTGGTGGTGGACGACGGCGTCTGCGTGCATCGCGGCGGAATGTATCAGATCAACGTGGACCTCAACTACAGCGGATCAACACCAGACACATCATCAACTGCCGCTGGTGGAGACGCTTCAATCATTTTCAAGGTGTGGCGGGGCGTGTCCGTGCTTTTAGGCGAGTGTTCAGCGCGGCTGCAGCAGGAGAACGGCGTCTCATTGAGTGCGTTCCAGCTCCAGGCGCCGCTGCCGGCCAATGCAGTGGTGCGGATCCAGTTCGTTGCGCCAGGATTCGCGCTGCACAGCAGCCGTCTAGTGATCAAGCTTGTAGCAGCCGCGTCTGGTACTGCGGACCCTCCATCGACGGCTCTAATGCTGTGACGAGGACGCAAGCGTCGGCCGGAGAAGCCGCGCTGAGAAGTAAAGCAACTGAAAGGGGTCAAACGTGATGAGGCAATATGTCGGAAGGTGTATTATTAGCTCCTGAAGGCGAAGTCGCCACCATTATCTCCGTGGGTCGCGAGCGTTTGCCCTGTCTGGCGTTATATTGGAGCTGATCACCGGCATGGCACTTCGACTAGTTCCCCCCGTGGCCCTTCGGTGGCAGGCTGCAAATCGGCGAGGTCAAGTCGCCGCCTCGCTCGCAGCACGTGCGCGGCACGGGCCAGAGCTGCTGCCGCGCGATGCACTGCGCGGCTAGAAAGTCGCACGCAGACGTGTAGACCTTCCCGTCCGACGCGCACAGCGGCTTTTTGAGCGTGTCGCCTTCGCCCAGCAGCGGGATCAGGCACATGCGGTCCCCGCAGCACTCGCCGTCAAAGTCGATCTTGAGGTCGGGGACGAAGTTCCGCCGCGCGATACCGAGCTCGCACGAATTGCTGTACGTGATGCCGTCCGAACCGCATACTGGAGCGTACTCCATGGGGCAGAACTCGGGGAACTCGCCCGCCTGCCCAAGCGGAAGCTCGCCGCTCGGGCCAAGAGGCGTTTCCTGGGCGAAAGTCAGTCCGACGGTGACCGCGTACAGCAGCGTAAGTCGTCGAGAGAGCATGGCGAGGGATGCGGAGGCGTCAGGTTAAGATGGCTGGGTAAGGGTCACGGGTTGGTCGCGGTTGGCGTCGCTTGGATCGGTTGGGAAGTGGTTCGTTGGTGGTCGCTGAACGCCACTAGCGCCCAGGGCCACGAGGCGATGGAGAGTTCACGCGATTGGTCGACCTCTTGCAACGGATAGAAATCCCAGACCCGGCTGTCAAAGCGACGCGAAACGCCACATACCCGTCATATCCGAGCGCTTTAAACAACAAAAGAGAGCAGAAACGCATCCAGCCACTGTCTTCAGGTCAATGATGCATCTCGTAAATAGTTTATTGCTAAATTTACACGTTGTCACTTGATGTCGGGCGCGATACACACTGCGACCAGCGGTGGACACGGACCGGCGCTGCTGCTACTGCACGCCTGCGTCGGCTCGAGTCGGCACGAGAAGCCAAGTGAGCAGCGCCTCGGGTCGCAGTAGTCCGCACACATGCGCTCCACGCCGTAGTTATCAACCGCTACACACCGCTGGAAGTCCCCGCAACTCGCGTTGCCGCCGATCGTGCAGGATCCTTCCTCGTCCTTTGCTCTCACTAGTAGCTGCGCAGCTGATGACGTCGGCTCCTGGCTTGCCACAGTCTCCTTAGCTAGTTGCCTAGCGGTAGAAGTCGTTGCTGTAGTAGAAACCGGAGATATCGCTGTAAACGTCGTGACAGCGGTGCCGTCGCTAGTGCAGGTGACTTCCACCCTCGTAGCAGTCGAGCCGGAGACGACCACCGACGACCGCGGCGAGCACGCGCGCTGCTGCGGGAAGCTGGCCGTGAACTCGGCGGCGCGCGCGACTAGTGAGCAGCAGAACAGAAGAAGGAGCAGAATCAGCAGCAGCAAGAACGTGGGCCACCGCGGCGGCGCGCGCATGAACGAAGTGTCGCCCTCGCGCTCCCAGGCTGAGCTTTCCGCCCTGACAACTGGAGCTGCTTGGCTTCCCATTTCGGAGCGATCGCGTCGTTTCGGGTTCAAAAACCGGTATAAAACCGGCCGAAGCCGGTATAAAATCGATAATGCGTTTCATACCCAGTAATACCGGTATTCCGGTGGCTCAGTACTGTACTCGTCTCACCCATCACCCGGTTATCAACTGGTTGTGTCGACACCGAACAGGGGGGGAAAGGAAGGTCAAGAAAGGGCGGACGGACATCTCTAACAGAAGCGGAAGGATGTTGCGGCACGGTCTCGGCTCGGCGTCGATGGCGGCCGCGCGGCGCGTCGCGGCGATGCGAAGCGGCAGCGGAGGCGCCGCGACGGGGCTGCCGGCGCTTTTGCGCGCGCAGGCGAGCTCTTCCGGCGTTTCTACGGCAAGTATTCGCGGATATATGCGGCGCGGAGTGAGCACATCGAATGAGGCGGCGGCGCCAGTGATCCAGCGCGGGGAGGGCTGCGGTGCGCTGCAGGTAGGCGAGACGTACCACAACTTCACGCTGCAGCGTGTCGCCAAGGTGCCGGAGTACAACATCGAGGCGCTGGAGCTCAAGCACGCGCGCACGGGCGCGTCCTACCTGCACATTGACGCGCGGGACGCCAACAACGTGTTCAGCGTCCTGTTCCGCACGCCGCCGGCGAGCTCGAACGGCGTGGCGCACATCCTGGAGCACACGACGTTGTGCGGCTCGCAGCGCTTCCCCGTGCGCGACCCGTTCTTCAACATGATTAAGCGCAGCCTCAACACATACATGAACGCGCTCACGGGCTACGATCACACCATGTACCCGTTCTCGACCACAAACGCGACTGACTATGCCAACCTGCGCAGCGTCTACCTGGACGCCGTGTTCTTTCCCAACCTGCGTGAGCAGGACTTCCTGCAGGAGGGGCACCGCCTCGCGATCGCCGACGACGCGGCCGACGGCGAGGCGCGGCTTGTGCGCAAGGGCGTCGTGCTCAACGAGATGAAGGGAGTGCTCTCGGATAGCAACAACCTGTTCGCGACCGCGCTGCAGCGTGAGCTGCTCAAGGGCACCATCTACGAGCACGTGAGCGGCGGAGACCCGCGCCACATCCCGGAGCTGACGTACGACGAACTCCGCAGCTTCCACGCGACGCATTACCACCCGTCCAACTGCTGCTTCTACTCGTACGGCGACCTGCCGCTCACAGACAACCTCGCGTACCTCGACCAGGAGGTGCTGGGCAAGTTTGAGTACTGCGCCGACTCGGCCAAGACGCACGTCGAGACGCCGGGATTCAGCATCTTCAAGTCAGATGCGGCGCCTTCGCACGACCATCTTATCATCATCGAAGGCCCTGCGAGCAACATGACGAGCGGCAGCAACGGAAGCGCCGACGGTAGTGCTGCCGTGGACCCGAACGCCAAGTACTGCTCCTCGAAGTTTGTCGACGTGCGGTCCACTGACCCGTTCGAGACGTTTGTCATGCGAGTCGTTGGCTACTTGCTCACGAACGGACCGTCGTCGCCTCTGTACAAGGCGCTAATCGACTCGGGGCTTGCGCAGGACTTTTCGGTCGGCACGGGCTTTGACACTTCGACGTATTACTGCACATTTGGCGTCGGCGTCGAGGGTATCGAGGGCGAAGCAGCAATCCCAAAGATTGAGGCCGCTGTCCAAGAAGGCTATCGTCAAGTTATCGCTGACGGGTTTGAGCGTGAGCGTGTTGAGGGGCTGTTGCACCAGCTCGAGTTAAGTCTCAAGCACATTGTCGGCAACTTTGGACTGTCACTGATGCACGGACTGAGCTCCGTGTGGGCGCACAACGGAGACTTGCTGGACAACCTCGCGCTCAACCCGCTGCTCACTCGTCTGCACGAAGGAATGGCGCGAGACCCGCGCTTCCTGGAATCGTACATCGAGAAGTACATCCTCGACAACCGCACCAAGCAAGTGCAGCTGCTGATGCTCCCGAAGGCCGAGTATGTTGCACGGCAAGAGGCTCGCGAGACGGAAGAACTCGCGGCGATCTTACGTGCGCAGACAAACGATGACCTTGATCGTATAGCCTGCATCACACAAGCGCTGGACGAGCATCAGCAGAAGGAGCAGCCGGTCGAGTGTCTGCCGACGCTGACGCTTGCTGATATCCCTCGCCACGAGCCGGGCAATGTGGACGTCATTGACCACACGGTCGTGCGCGGTGTACCCGTCGAGTTTGCCGACGTGCCGACGACCAACGAGATCACGTATCTGCGGCTCTTCTTCGACCTGACGGAGTCGATCCCTCGCGAATACCACGCGTACGCGAATGTGTTCACGACGGTGTTTGGCTCGCTCGGCACGTCCCGACTGCCCTATGACGTTTTGCCGACGGCGATTCAGAACTGCAGCGGTGGTGTCTCGGCCAGCGCGCTGTCGCATCCGTCTCTGATGGACGCGCGGCATGAGCGTAGCCAGCAGGGTCTGCTGCTGTCGACGATGTGCCTGCCTCAAAAGATCGACGAAGTGCTGACGCTGCTGCGTGAACTGATGCTGGACACGCAGTACCTGGCGCCTGAGAACCTGAATCAGCTGCGCATCCTGCTGCAGATGAGCGCCGCGAATGCGAGCAGCTCGATCTCGTCGTCGGGCGCTTCGCTTGCAGGTACGCGGTCGCGCATTGGACTCACGGATGCGGGTCTGTACCATGAGCTCTACGGTGGGCTGGCTCAGATCCAGCAACTGCAGAAGTGGTCCAAGTGCTCGGACGAGGAGCTGCGTCAACTCGCGAGCGTGCTTGCGGACATTGCGCACCGCGTGTTTTCCCCGAAGAACTTGCGCGTGTCGGTGGTGACGGAGGACAAGCTGCGTGCGCAGGTCGAGGCCTCGCTCGCCACGCAGCTGCTGGACCCACTGGCCAACGCTGGCACGGGATTATCCCCTGCTTCAATTGTAACGGGCGATGACATTGCGTCCGAGCTGCTGACGTCGCTACCGGCTTCTCGCAAGAGTTACTTTGCGTTCCCCGTGTCGGTGAACTTCGTGGTGCAGACGCTGCCGTCCGTGGCGTTTGCGCATGAGGACCACGTGCCGCTCACGGTGCTGTCGCAGATCCTGTCTTCATGCTACGTTCATCAGCAAGTTCGTGAGCAGGGCGGCGCATACGGTGCGGGCGTCTCGCAGGGCGAAGGCTCGCTGTCGCTGAGCTCCCACTACGACCCGAACACGTGGCGCACGCTCGAGGCGTTCGCTGGCGCGCGGCAGTTTGCCTGCGACGGCGCGTTCTCGGATCGCGACGTGCAGGAGGCGCTGCTGTCCATCTTTTCGAGCGTGGACGCGCCCAAGACGCCTGCGGGCAAGGGCAAGATGGCGTTTCTGCGCGGCATCTCGAACGACATGCGGCAGCGGAGACGCGAGCAGTACCTTGGCGTGACGCGGCAGCAGCTCACGGACGCGGCGCAGCGGTTGTTCGCGAACAGCGAGCAGTCGACCATCGTGATCGTCGGCAAGGACAGCGGCGACGAGCAGCTCAAGGAGTTCCGCGACAAGCAGTTCGCCGTCCAGCGGTTCGCCATGGACGCGGCCACCCCCATGGACATGGAGGAGGAAGATGAGGAGGACGAGTAATGCTCATTAGTAGCTTCCGGTAGATAGACCAGCGTGTAGTGGCGGTGTGGATGACAATGTTCCCATTGCGGTGGCTTCAATCACTTTATTCCCACGTGAACACGACAAAACACACGACGACAACAGCTTACGCTTGAGCGCTTCCTCGTCTCCCTACCTCACGGCTTACATGCCGTCAAGTTGGCCGGCAATGGTGCGGCACATGGGGCAGTCGAAGCGCGTGCGGTACCACTCGTTGATGCAGTGCGCGTGGAAGAAGTGGCCGCAGGGCGACAGCACGAGCTGGTGGCCATCCAGCTCGTTCCACTCGCAGAGGCAAATGGGGCACGTTTGCGTGTCCACCTGCACGTCGCGCGGGTCGACGTACTTGAGCTGGCGGATGGCGCGCACGTGCTGGCACTCATGCTCGAGCGGGAATTGCAAAAACTCCTTGATCATGAAGCGCGTCGACGTGATCTCGGCGCAGACGTCGAAGTCGTCCGGGCCTTCGTCGGCGCCGTGGTCCTGTCCGCCGCCCAGATACTGGCACAGTGACACGATAAAGTCCTCTAGCCCGGACGTGCGCTTCGTCACGAGCGCCGACGGGTCCTTGAATAGCGCCACGCGCTTCGGAAAGTTGAGCGCCTTGAGGTGGCGGCCCACGCGCGCGCAGGCCTGGCAGTCGCGCCGCTTCTTGTGCGCCGCGAGCCTGTCCAGCACCTTCTTGCGCAGCCGGTAGAACTCCGAGTAGCGCTTGCACACGACCCAGCGCTGCTTGTAGTAGTCGCTCGTGATCTCCACGTGGTACACAAAGTAGCTTCCCGACGTGCCGCGCACCCGCACCGCCTGGCAGTGCATCGCCACCTGCTGCATCGACCCCTCCTGGATGCGGCGGATCACCGTACGTTTGGCCGCGGCCGCAGACGCGCCCTCGCGGTGATGGAGACCCGACAATTCGGGCACGAGCTTGATCGGCACGTCGCGGAAGCGCGCGCTGCCGTCCACGGGGACTGGCGCGGCCTGGTGAGGCGCCGGGACCGCCGCAGTCGACACTGGGTGGCCGTAGAAGGACGCCATATCGCCGTCCACGTCCTCCACGTCGTCGCTGTCGGTCGAGAACGCGCGCGCCACCGGCGGGTGAGACTGCTTGCCCACGTTCGGGCTGTTGCTGAACATGGAGCTCACGTCGTCGCGCGGACTGTCCTCGAACTCTGAGTCCTCCCACTGCACACTCATGGTGGTCTGCAGGGACGATAAGGCTGCCAGGTATGTACCAAGGTCCGCCCTTGCCGTGGAGCGCGCGGGTTCTCGAGTGTTGTGCGATCGCTTCGCTTCAGTATCGGCGGTCAACTGTTAGGAAATTTTACACACGGGTTTTCTACCCTGTGCGTTGGTGAATGGATTTTGTGCGGAAAAGACGTCAGTGCGTCAGCCTTTTCTCCCACGGTATACGAACTGCAAGTGAAAGAAGCTCTGAAAAGAAAACCGTAAAGGATGGCTAGAACTGTAAATACTTACATGAAATCAGAATTGGTATCAGGTGTATCTGAGTCTGACTCGGAGGAGAGAGCTGCTCGCTTGCTTTCGCCATATACTGGTAGACGCGCGGTGTTGACCAGAGGAAGGGAAGATGCCGACGCCGTGCGTGACCTGCAAGCCCGGAGACGCCACGTTCCACGCGAGCGCGGTCGAGAACACGGGCTGCGAGGCCTCCTACCAGGCCGTCGACGGTAGAATACGCTCGTTGCGATGGCTCTCTGGACTGGATGGCGCTGACTGATCGCATTGCGCTCGTTTGCCTGGTCAGAGTGCATGAAGAAGCACAACGGGCGCGTGTCGGCCTGCACGGAGGTGCTTCGTGGTTGATATCGGTCGTTTGGAGCGCGTCTACAAGGCGCAGAACCAATGTACAACCCCAGGAGTAACGCTGTCTTTGGTGGGCTTTGTGGGCGATGCACGCAGGAATGGGATCTGTTCCGCAAGTGCCACGAAGAAAGCAAGGCGCTCAAGGCGCAGCAAAAGCAGAAGCAGTAGAGGCGCACGCAATGCGGCTTCGGTCGAAACGCACGCCCCCAAAGATCGCTTCGCGAATAGTCTAGCTAGCTAAACGGACCGCGATTACTGCAGTCGTTGCCCTGAAAGAGACGAAACCACTGATAAATCCCTCGTGGACTCGAATACTGTAGATGCAAGCTAGAACTAACTGTTCACCTAGCCTGGCGATGGCAATTGAATGATCCCATAGAGACGCATCGCGCCAGTCGCCGAGCGGTGTGCCCGACAAGGATCTAGATGAGCGGCGACTATGCCAACGGACGAGTGGCGACGGTTGTTGCACCCGTTGGGATCAATGAAAGCGATAATTTGGATCTTTGCAATGGCTTCTCCATGTGTAAGTTGTCCTGTACTGTTCACTAGCAGTGTGACGGGGGAAGACGGAGCCCATCGACGTCACCGTTGGGGACGCGCCTCCGTCGCTGCCGGCGGTTGGGTCCAGCCTCGTTCTGTGCTGTTCGCTTCATTTGTTTGCGCGAGCCCACCCCGTAGACGAAGCACCTCCTCCAACAGTGAGAGGAGCTCGCGTTCATCAAGATGTGTCTGCTTCCCCACTCGCTCGCCCATCCACAATTGCGAGGGCCGGCGGTCAGGTCAGCCAGCGACCAAACCAATGGTGATCGTCGACCGCTTCATGAGGCAGTCACTCGCGCGTGCAACAAATCAATCGGGTGGCTACTGCGGCGCGATTTCTCAGATTGCTGGCGCGTCTTCAAGGTGGAAAATGAGCCGTTGGTGCCACCATGAGCAACTGCGTGCGTCCATCTAGGCACCCACCGACTCGTTCCGCTTCTTCGAGGCTTTTTGACTTGGGTAAAGTATATCTGACACTTCAAGGTGGCATGCGCCAGGCACGCGCCACCGGCGACACGCTCAACGCAAATCAGCGCCTCGGTCCGACGCCGCAAGCGATGGGGAAACTGAATGCCACAGCATTTTAAATTTGACTGCGTCTGAGTATGGGAAAGTTACTCTTAGTGGCCACAAATTGCTGATACTGTACAAACAGACACTAACGTTCAGTATTCACGAACTTGATCGACGTATGTCGTCCCGATCACGACCAACGCTGCGCTTTGTGTGTATGTGCCGTGGCCTTCATGTGGATGTCGACGCTTTGAAGCGTTTAGGCGACATTTGCATCCACAAAGCGTAGGTTTCGCTGTCAAGCTCGACCGACGGATCTGACAGCCAGCCAAGCAATAAACACGACACGCAATTTCACGGCATCTCACGGAATTATTCGCAGATTTTTGACGAATCGCGTCACGACGCCTCACCGCGAGCGAGTGCGTACTACTGTGCCGTATCTGCAAACAAAATCAGTATTATGCTAAATAGCAGCATTTTGGCCCAATTATTGACAAAACGGCACTTTACATACTGAACTCAAGTGTCGAAAATTGCACGATTTGCGCAGCTGGGTGAGCCAGCCGAAATGTTTCGCCAACCCAGCTGGTTTACGGCATACTAATTACAAGATACAAGGTGATAATCAACAACTGCGACACCCACCCAGAGGGTGGACCGTAAGTTTATGAAGATTTGCAAAGCCGCCCCACGCCTGGGAAAGCCGTGACGGCATCGGATGCCGCATCCGTCAAGAAAGGTGGATCGTGCATCCTTTCGTACGATTCGCCATCGAGCTTCTTCCGACCAACGAGCGACATCCATTGCAGCCCTCGCGCCCATGTTTACGGTGATAGAGTGCACAATACAGTACAGTACTCTTCGCTGACGCAAGGATGCGGCAAGTGTATGGTTTGTCGGCATTGCAGCAAGATTTTTTTCTTCTATTTAATAGATGGTGGTGTCAAGCCTTCGCTACTGTATGATCTTCCTGTGGCGACTTTGCTGGTGGCGGTGCTGGTGCTGAGCTAAATTTGCTCGCCTTCCTCGATTACACGCTCAGCTGCCAACTCGGCGCAGTTTCGACTGTAGTTTCTGGTCCAGCGCTCAGTCGAGCCAAAGTGCTAAATCCTGGCCGAGAAGGTGGCACGAAAGATCACTGGCCAACTGTGGAGGCTGACAAAGGTGGGATCTCGCCTAAAACAGCAGGACAACGATTCAAAACTGCTTTTGTAAAATCTTCAGATATACTGAAAGCAAGATTGACAAGTTGCTCACTGGAGCCCAACAAACGAAAACTGCGGTTTGGTTCCCCCTATAACCCTACCCACTATTATCTCACTGGCTTGAAGCTTCATCAAGTGTGTAGGGCAGCACCAGACCTACCGGTAGGAAACAGTTTCCGCTCAAATACAAATTCCAAGATATGTCTTTTCCAGATAATCACTGCGACGCTTCGCGCTCGTGAACGATTACGGCGTTGAGCACTAGGTCTAGGTGTGTTGTTGACCTGGGGTAGGTCTTGAAACTTCCTCTTCTCTTCTGTGCATTATTGGACACCCCTACCCTCGATTGCTGATGCGGAATGATGGTCTTGCGCCGCGGGTCCTCGTTTACGGATCGGTACAGTACATCTGCGTTTTGCTCCCCCGTCGCCCTTCATCCAAAATCGCACAAGCGAATTTTCGCTCTCACAGAGATCAAACAGTGGCGAGCGACGCAGCGGAACGATCGAACCGACTGCATCGCACCGCGCACAGGGTCACCCACCCACCCACCGTTCGCCTCGCATCGACCTCCATCCCTGGGGCGGGGCACCAGTACAGTACAGGATCTACAGTGTACGCATCCGCCCGTTGCCGCCGGCACCACCTGCTTCTTTATTCTTCGTATTTCCACGAAACAAGGAGGAGGAAAAGAAGGAAGGGGCAGAGAAGACAGGACCTGCGCGCGCGCAAGTGAACCGGCGGACCAACCGACGTGAAGGACACCGCTCATTTCTCCATCTCCCCGCTGCCGCCGACGCTGAGAGAGTGACCGGGACGAGATGATTGTCGTGTTTGGGTCGTCGAACGCGTTCGGCCATGACGTGAACGAGGCCGAGATGCTGATGCTGGCGGGCACGGTCTTCGTTGTGTCGGTGCTGCTGGTCGTGGTCTACAAGGTCGCGCGCGGCTGGGACGACGACGACAAGAACGCCTCCATCCTGCCGCTGCACTCGCGACAGACCAACCGCTGGATCAACGCGCGCAAGACGCACTTTGGCAAGCTCGGCACGATCCAGGAGGACCAGGTCGTCACGTTCGACTGGAAGATGCGGTAAAGCCCTCGAGCGTCTCTACTTTTACAACAAGCCAGCCACTCAACCCGACTCGGACCGGCGCGACTCGACTACGACTACGAGAGCGAAGGACGAGAGGAGACAGATACAAGCCGCACGGTCGCCGGCGGCTTTGTCTATAGACCAGGCCCGCGATCAACGGGCGTCTGTGTTCAAGACAGCGCGAGTCTGCGCGCGCCCTCGTTAGATGGTGCCGCTCTCGTCAACACTCGAAGACTCCTGAAGGGAAGAACGCGGGGCGGCTTGCGCGGTGGCGTGTGGTCGAAGCACGCCACGCCGCCTGGCGCAGACCATCACGCGCCCTCGACCGGAAAGTACATTAGTCGTGGCGCTCGGTGAAAGCTCTCCTCGCCGGCTCCATGGCCGCGGGTGAGCGTTTTTTCCTGATCGAGCAGCGCATATCATAGCATGAGAAGAAGCACCGTATTTATAGCCAACGCCACGTAATAAGTAAGAGCGATTCATTTTCGATAGTTTTCTCGCGCATGTCTTGGTTTGCTCATACAAAAGATATGAGATGGCGAGCCGAGTGGCGTGCGAAGCCACCCGATGGAACAACACCCATGACGTCATGGCGATATATATCTACACAGTCAAGAGTCGGTGGGATACGAATAGATCTGCTGGTGGCTTGTGGTGGAGCTCGTTGGCACGGGAATTATACGGTAGTGCATGATCATAACGCCGGCGTCTTGCTTTGCTCGATTTAGACCTAGCAAACCAGCTGGTGCCCGTGAAGATCTGCGCGATCAGCAGCGAGCTCTTGATCTACAGTACAGTAGATCGTGCCATCGTGAACATGGAGAATTTCGACACCATTTATTATGAGAAGGCATGGAGTCTCATTTGCGTCTTAACGTTATGTATAAAGGCATGCAGAAGAAGAAAAAGTATCCAAGTGACAAACAACACGCTCCACATGGAGAGTGGACGTGATAATACTGTACTAAGCTACTGCTACAGCTAGCGGGCCGGCAAGGCAGTTGGCGGGAGGGCGTCGAGTGAGCGAGCGACTGGCTCGCCTCGTCGGTGTTAGGCTCGACCCGGATCGGGCGATTATAGTAAAAGAGGGGAAGCAAGGTGGCCAAACGGGTGCGCGCGGGGACAACTACGGCGCGCCCGGATACTTGAGCAGCGCGCGCAGGTTTTCCTTGGGCTGCGTAATGTTGGCGTAGCCCTTGAACGCGCTGTCGTGGAACGCATTGAACAGCGCCGCCTTCTTCACCTCGGCCTCAACGATCAATTGGTCGATGGTCGACATGGAAGCCTCCAGCAGATCCAACTATGGTAGCGGCAGCACAGGGCAAGCAGCGTTAGCGATCACCTCACACACACAAGTCCCAAGACGGTCAAGACGTACCTGGCGGGTTGTGGAGCCGAACCGCTTGACGACGGCGCGCTGGAGCTCCTCAACTTCCTGTGTGACTTTGAGCTCGCACTGGACGCTGCGTTGCCGCTGCTCGTCAGTCTCGCTGCTCTCTGTTGCTGACGCGTCCTGCGTCGCCGCCGCCTTCTCGGCCTCCACGCGCGCCTTAATCTCTATCCATTGCTGCTCTTCTTCGTCCAACCTACACACACAGACACCGAGACGCAGTCAGGTTCAGTCCTCGCGGTCACATCGGCCAAGGCAAGAGCAACAGCAGACGGTCGTACGTTTTGATCTGCTTCTCGTATGTGTCGATGAGCGCTCGCAGTCGCGCATTCTCGGGGTTCGGCATCTTTACCTACAGAAAATAAGACAACCACAGCAAATAAGAACACGCCGTTAGTCTGTCGGTCGGGCCAGCATATCACAGCCACAAGGGATAAGAAGCCTTATCCCCAGCTCTAGGACGCACCGTGTCCGTGCTCGGCAGACCTGCGCGCATGAACTCGATCAGCTCGCGCTTGAGCGCATGGAATGTCTTCTCAGCTGTGGTTATAAGCATTTTAGACGCCACCGTTAGCATAAATGCCCAGTAACCACGCTCCCCAAGGTAAGGCATGCGCTGACGCGCCCACAGTGTGAACTTACTCAGGTTGATGACGTCGTGACGGCCAGAGGACGTGGCGAACTGTTTCTTGGTCTTGCGCAGCTCGCGCTTGACCTGTCCGTGCACAATGTGGTACAGCGAGACCTGGTCGGCGTTCAGCGTCTCCTGCACCTCGGTCTCGAGCCGCGCCTCGCGCTCGCTCTCCTCCTTCTTCCTCTGCAGCCGCAGCCGCCGCTGCTCCAGCTTCTCGGCCTTCTCTCGCTGTTCCCGCAGCGCCGCGGATGCCGCGTCCGCGTCCACCGATCCAGACGTGCCCTCGTCGTCGTTCCCGTGCTTCACGCGAAACACAAACGTCGGCACCATAGTCGACGCAGACGTGGTCGACTTCGACGACGGTTTCTGCGCCGCCACCGCCGGTTTCCACGCGTCACTGTCGCTCTCGTCTCTCCTGTCGTCGCTCGCAGGCACATCGCTAAACACAAACCCGCGGCGCGGGCGTTTGGCACTGGTATTCGCGGTCGGAGCGCTGCACAAACAAACCAACACACGGCGCACATTCAAACACCTCGTTAGGGCGGGGTATGGCGAGTTGGGCGGCGCGCAGGGCATCAAACCGCACCTCGGCGCGTTCTTCCTCCGCCTCCGCTTCTCGCGGCGGATCACGAGCGACGAGGACGGCGCGGCGGCCGTCAGCACCGACGACATTTTCCGAGTGTGGCGTGGTGCTTTATACCGGTATTCCAATATCGGGTTTTCTCCCCTTGGTGGTTTTCCGGAGGCGGGGAAAGGGGGGGAGACTTGCGTGGGTGATGTGTTTTTGGGTTTTGCGCGCTCGAAGGCGAGCGGTTTTTCAAAAATTCGTATTTCCCGGTCCGTCGAGTCTTGGGGACCGAGCGCGAAAAAGTTGATCTTTACAATTTCATTGGCTATAAATGAATTCGAGCTGTCGTATTTTGAGATTTGAATGGCAGAAAATGGCTGGGTCGAGCCGAGAAGGTAGAATCAGTGATAAAGACGGGGCAAACAGAGGAGAGAGGGTAACTTTGCGTCTCGTATCTGGTTGAACCAGGCATAAAAATATTGTGACGACCGCCTTCGAATCAACCACCGACGAAGCATGAGCGTTCTCTCCGTTGACTGCGAATGAATATGAACGAGTTCGTGCGTGAGCTTTGCATGGCACTTCATCTTGTTCATTGTGTAGATGGCAGGCAGCTCCATAGCGTCAGACTGTTTGTATGGGAGATTGGGAGCTGTTGGAAATGGCTGTGTACCCATTTGATGTTAAGGCGTTGGACGGTTCAACTTGGACATGTGATGCAACGCGAGGCCATCGAGTACGACAAGGTGTATTGTTTGCTAGTGTATACTTAACTTATGATTACTCGGACACTACGGCGCGCCGCCGTTTTTACTTGCACAGATCACGATAGAAATGACACCTCGGCGCGCATCATCCCCGCCCTCACGTTCATATCGTAGAGCTTGACGTGAAGACCGGCACATCCTACGAACGAGAGCGTCTACGCAGCCGTGGCATGCGGTACGGTCACGTCGGGCGGTGAGAAGTGGAGCACGTCAATGGTGATGTCGTCGTGGTAGTTGCGCCGATCGCCGGGCGAAATGTCCTCCATCTCGGCGGCTGAGATGCCGTAAATCGCCGCGATCTTGTCAAGCACAGCTGCACGAAGTGCCGCACTCACGTTGGCCACGCCTTCCTTGCGAAAGCGTGACACGAGACGCACGATCTCGTCGTTCGAGAGCTCACCAAAGAGACCGTCCGAGCCAAGCACGAGAAACTCCGGATGCCGGTCACGCAAGTTGATGCTAAACACATCCGGCACGGATGTGATGTACGGGCGCTTAAAGCTGCCAGAGATGCGCAGTCCACGCGGCATCGGCGCGCGGTTCACTTCCTTCACCTTCATGTATGTGTCACCGATCGAGCGCGTTGGCTGCAGCCTGCCCTTGACGTAGTAGTTCCTGCACCCAATCTCGCGCACGATGTCGTAATCCTCTGGGTACAACACGCGCAGCCGTCGCTGCTCTCGCTCCTCGTTCGCGGAGTGATCCGCCGTGATCTGCTCAACACGCAGCGTACCATCGCGGTCGCGGAATCCCATGATCGCGCGGCAGTCCCCACAGCTCGCCACGTACAGCGTCTTGTCCACCACTAGAGCCGTCACGGCGCAGGCGCCAACAGAACAGGAAGACCAGGAGCCGCGAGCAAATCTCTGCTGGCTGCGAGTCATGAACTCTTCGTCCGTGTCCTTGAAGCCCTGTACATTCCGCAACGAACGCTGTTAGTCATCTCCAGCAAATGACGACGACTATGGATTATCGCAACGTACGCTGATGATGGCATGGGCAACTGTCTCGTCACCAGTCACGAGGTGCTGGCGGATGTTATTGTACAAGTTCTTCTGCACAAAGTCGACGGCTTCCTCGCCGCCGTGGCCGTCGTAGCATGCGCAAAAGAACACCGGCGTCGATGCGCCTGTCTGGTGGTTCTTGATGGCGTCAATTACGTACTGCGACCGGTCTTCATTGTGTCGGTTTGCTGCGTAGCTGTCCATGTCGTACCGCCAGAAAATATCTGCCACCCACCAGCAAAATCGTCAGCAATCATCGGCATCTACAACCGCGCACGCTCCAACTCGACAACAGCGCGTGCGATCTCACCTCTGTCTGTGCTCGCGATCACGTCGGAAACGTGTGGCGGGACGGAATTGATCCGCAGGTCGTCCAGGAAGTCGTTCTCCACGTGCGGCTTCTGTTAATCAAGCGTACCAGCATCGCATGCAGTTAGTATCAACATCAACATTTCCGTAATCTGAGTCCACGCAGACGTACCTCCTTGGCCCACTCGGGCTGAATCATGGCGAACAACGCGATGAGCATGGCGCTCCAGCTCGTGGCGGGCGTGGGATCCGACCCGTCGTCGTCCTTGGGCACCGCCGGGTTGGCATCCGTCATCGCTGCGCTCTCCGGCTTGCTCTGCGGCGCGTGAGCCAGCGTGCTCGTCGCGCGCACGGCGGAAAGCGGCACGAGCGCGGTTGACAACGGCTTCTTGGTCAGCGCGAGCGCCGACGCCGTGGCTTGCGTCGAGCAAAGAACCCTCGGCGCGGAAGCGACGGCTCCGGCGCTTCGCTTGGCGGAGCGCAAGTGGTGACGGCGCACGTACGCGCGCTGGGCCCGCGAATACCAGAGCAGCGACCGGTGGCGACGCGCGCACGTGAGGATCGACATTTCCCACTGCCAGGGGTTCAGCTCCTCGAAGTCGGGGGCGATTGGCTCAATCGTGGCTGGGCTCACGCGGCGGTCGGATCGGACGGCAAAGACGGCGGGGAAGCTGGTCGGGGGCCTCTAGTCGAGGGCCTCTGGTTCTCGTATCGCGACGCGGGAAAGCGGCCAACGCCTTGGGGTTTTAAGCTTGATGGTTAACGCTCGGCGCGGTCGACGGGAGTGCTGCGTCGGCCTTTCTCGCTAATAGCCAACTGGCGGGGGAGGCAAAGCGGTCGGGTCGGCTGGTCCTGTCGTCTCTTATCTCGACCACGTTTCCCATAGATTTCCTTACAGAAAAGCCAGCATATTAGAGACCTTTCGAACGGACAAAATTGGTTTGGGTTATGGGATAGAGCGAGCTCTCATAATCGTTAACCAATAACGATAAAATTATATTTCGGAGCGATTCGTTTAGAGTTTAGAAAAATAACCAGCAGCTGTATGGGTAAGGCGTCTGTGCTGCCATGAGAAACGTCTTTTCTACTAATAATTAGAGATAAAGCAGCGTTGACTTTTTGGAGAAAGTCCACTTTATAAAAGTTTAGAGGATCCCATATCCCACCTTCAATTTGGATAGCTCCGTCCTTTCCGAAAACAATTCCAAAATTGTTTGAATATAAAAAGTTACAGGTAAAGATGGCTTGATTGTCCACTCTATCCCATAACCTTAACCAAAATTGGTCTTCGAAAGGTTTTTATTGAAGCGAAGACGCAAGCAAAAGTTCAAGCGCGACAGGGGGGGGAGATCCACATTTATGCTGCGGACTTGCTAATTTTATGTAGCACTTCTATACAGTGGGACCGTGTCTCGCTCCACCAGCTTTTTGGGGAGTGGAAAACCCTAGGTCTTTCTATAGATGGGAAGCATTCTGGTCAAGGTGGACTGGATTGGAGGGACGATCGCTAACCAGCGGTTTCATGCCGTCGTTGACAAGCTAGGACGGACAGCCAGATCTGTCCATCACTCGCGGTTTCGCTTGGCTTCTCTATCGACTAGACGCGAACGCATACTGTACGGGCGTTGTGAGAATGGATGCTAGAAAGGAAGAAGCACCGTCTTGATTGAGAGAAAGAGGTGCTGTTGGACTGTTCCTTTCCTTCTTGTGCTCGTGCAGAATGATGCTGGTTCCCACAGTGGGTGCGACGTGTTCGAATGATGGTCGAATCGACTGAGTTGTGCTATAGTTTAGTTTGTCCCAATCAGATCGCTTCGGTACGAATTTAGAAAGATTGGGCATGTTGAAGCTCGCAGGCAGCACAGGGCTAGGGCTGTAAATTTAATCTTCGACCAATCGTCGGTCTTTTCATCAAAAATTCAGCAAAATAAACAATTTATCTATTTACAGAATATTTGAAGTGTAGTTCATGTATTTAGGAGTCATGAAGATACTCGCATGTATTCGTTTCCAGAGTTTTTTAGACTATCGTCTTCGCTTCTTGCATTGACGTATTTACAGTACGTAAGTACGTGCTCGAGCTGCTTCTTTATCATCGCGACAGTTTACTGAACCCAAGTCTGCAAAGTACAGTACTTCAGTATCACACAAGAATGGAGGCAGTCAACTTCAACACCAGCGTACTCATTACAACTCGCTCGGGTGTGTGATCCTGCAAGTATGAACACGAACATGGCGTAGTGACATCACTGCACTGATTATGCATGTCAACAACGCTCTCCATTACTCTGCACAATCCCGTACATACCAATCATACAATTCCTTGGCGGGTGGAGGTGGCCAATACCTCCCCGCATGACGCCTTTCTCGAACTGGGATGCGCCTCACGCAGCGGGGACGCCACTTCTCCCGGATCGGTTTCGACCGTCGGCGTCCCGAACGCGCTCACCCTTTGCCGCCGCTGCAGGTTTCGTGGACTGCTTCGGCGTCTTCTTCTCTGACTTACTTTTCTTGTCAGGGGCAGCTTGGCGACTCGCGGTTGTCTCAGTGGTGGTCGCCGCTGGTTTCTTCTTGCGCTTCTTGCGCGTCTCTGTTGCCTCGGTGGTCGATGCCGCGTGCATGCTGTCGTCAGCGTCATTGCTGGTTCTCAAGTCTTTGGTCGGTTTCCGCCCTCCATGCGACCCCCGAGCCGTGCTATCGGCGGCACCAGCTACGTCGTCTGGCCGATTGTCCTTCTTCGTCTTTCTGATCCCCTTGGTGGCCCGTTCTTCGTCCTTTGCAGCTCGGCCCGTACGTCGACGCTCCCCTTGTTGATTGTTGGCGCTTGCCTTCTTCTGCGTTGTGGCCTTACTCGTGGCGTCTCTCGCGCGCTGAATCTCCTCCAGGATCTGGCGCTGCTCCTCGATGAACGCTTGTTCTTCCTGCAGCTTCTGGATATCTGCGAGCGACACATGATCCTGAGCGTCGCAGAGGCCCCAGCTATTGACCGTGGACGCTGTGCGACGAGAGTATGTACCGAGTCGCGACTTGGCCGCTGCCTCAGCGGCAATCCGCGCCTCTTCCTCGGCCTGAATCTCCTTGAGCGTCTTAAACTGCGGACCGCCCTGAGTCGGCACTGATGGCGGTGCGAAAGATACCAGTGATGGTGATGACGGTGACGTACCAGCCGTGATACCGCGCCAGGAAACGACTGGCTTCGACTCCTCGCTGCCATCTTCGATGCCTCGTCGATTCTTGCGCGAGTTGCGCGACGGCTTCTTGATGAAGGCATCTAGCGAAAAGGATGCGATCTGTGGTCGCTCGACGCCATCAGCTCCCAATACGTTCTTGCTGCTGGCGCTACTTGTCAACACGGGCGATGGTGCAACGCTCACTCGAGGGCTCGCAGACGGATGGCTCCCTAGACTCTGCTTTCTGGTTCTTGGGGGAGGCGCTGAAGAAGCCAAAAGGTCGATGCTTTCCTTGCGTGCTGGCGCCTTTGACTGTCCAGCCAGAGTGTCTGGCACTTCACTTTGAAGCACCGCACGTTGCTTCAGGATCGGTGTCGACACCACTGGTATCTTCCATGGGCTGGTCAGCCCACCAGGAATCATGGCGGCATTGTACGACCCGCTAGCGTCTTTAGACGACACAGAAGCAGTAGCACGGCCACCTCCAGCTCCGTCCTTGTCTTGCTTTGCGCCAGAAATCGCGCTGAGCGACTTGTTTGACGCGAAGAACTGGTCGATAGGAACAAACTTGCCGTGCTTTCGCTTTACTTCGCTGCTGGTGTGGCCACTGGTGGGGACATACCCAAGATCTGGGAATCCGTCGGCAACTAGATCTAGCCGTGAGGGTTCCTTCTGAGTCTTGCCGCCCGATTGTTCCGCTGGGGCCTCGACCTCGGAGACACTCTTCTTTCTGTCGAGCTTCTTCTTGTCGCTGACATGGCTCGGCGTTTTCCCGCCGAGGCTGAAAGCGCCAAGCGGGTCTTCAACAGCTGATGGCACTGGACGAGGAGACATCGACGGCGTCACAGCCATTAGAGCAGAGGCGCGTGCGCTCTTCCGCTCCAGTTCCAAATCCTCTGCGGGCGGCAGGAACAACTCGAACAACGTCTCCAAACGCTCCTTGCACATCACGTCCAAGAAAGCGTCCCAATTGCGGCGCATGTAGTCCATGCAGTACGCCTGCAGCATTCGCGCGTCGTAATCCTCGGCGTACTTGTACACTGTGGCGCAGTTCGAAATGTCCAGCCACTCCGCGATGCGCTGCTGAAGTAGGCCACGCAACGACATTGCCGGGGAAGCAGCCGTACTAGTCATCATCTCCGAGATAGATGGCTGTGATGGCGCCACCAGCACCACTGTGTGCTGGTGACCAGCTGCAACAGCCACTGCCTTCTTCACCCCAGGTACGCGCTTCGGACTGGGTTGCCAGGTGTTCTCCAGGCCATGCCCAAGCACACCTTGCGTCCCGCCGCCCCACGTCACCAGGTCCCCAGCTTGCGTCACAACGGCGCAGTGATCCTGTGATGCGCAGATGCTCGCAACTGGGCCGAACTTCGCCAGTTCTACTGCGTGTGGTGCACCAGGGATGCCAGAGCCTTCATCTTCTCGCTTGCGCGCCTTCTTATTGCTCATGTTGTGCGAGAGCGCTGACTCGTTGTGACCCCACGTGTACACAACGCCCGAGGACGCCAGTGCGATCGAATGGTTCTGCGCGCACGAAATCTGCACAATGTCGGTCGCACGATGCGCCCACGTTGGCACCCACGTCTCACTCAGAAGCAGACTGCCGGTGCGTCTTTTGCTGTCCTTGAAGTTAACTCGCGTCGGGTAGTTGGAGCCGTAGCCAAACTGCCAGACTTGTCCGTGACTCTTGCCGTTCCTGGTGCATCGAAGAATGACGCACGAGTGCCAGTCCGAAAGAGCCAAATGTGTGGCACGGACTGCATCATAGTCTTCGTATATGGCCGACAGTGGGTGATCGAGGATCAGTGCGTCAACTGGTCTTGGGGTTGGGTACGGCTGGTCGGTGCCTGCGCCTTCTTTGCGGCCCAGCTGACCCTTCCTGTTGCTTCCCCACGTGTACACGGCACCGCCGTCTGCTTCGCTGCTAATCGCCGCAGAGTGACACCCTGACGCCGCGATCTCGACCATCACAAGGCCTTTAAACGCATCGATGCGCTTGGGCGTGAGGCGTGCCTGATGCGTCAAGGTCTTGGAGTTGTGCCCTAGCTGGCCGAAACTGTTCGAGCCCCACGAGAAGATCTGGCCAGAGCACGAGAGCGCCAGCGAGTGGTTCTCGCCAGCAGCCACTTTCGCGATCGGGATTTGCTCGAGATACGCGATTCGTGTCGGCTCAACATGGCTACAATAGTCATGGTTGTATAACATACTTGCGTGAGTTCGGCTGCCATTGACCTCCCAGCTCATAGTCCACGACGTACTCGAACTCGGTGCCGGTGCCCAGCCGACCACCTTTGCCAAAGCCCCACACAAAGCACTCGCCCGCGGCGTTGAGCGCGATCGTATGGTACTTGCTCGCGCTGATTTGGCGGATCGGCGACGAGATTGACAGCTCCACGCGCCGTGGCGTTGACTGGACGTCCGCGTTCGGCAGGTGGTAGCCCAACTGTGATCGAGACCAGCAGCACGACCCGAGAAGTGTCATATTGACGTCAGACTCGACATAAGAGACTGCATCAGTTGCAGTGCATGAGCGACTTACCTGATAGTCGCGTTTCCCAAACGTGTACACCATGCCGCTTCGAAGTGCGCCTGGATCCGATGCCGCTTCGGCCTCGACTTGCAGCGCGTCAGCTGACCGTCGAGACAGCAAGTCCATCGCGCTCCGCTCCTCGTTGTCAAGCACTCCGTGCAGATACGTTCTCGCAAACTTCTTCCCATAGTGCAACTGCGCGTGGCGGAGGAGCAGAAGCGAAGCTACCGTCGTAGAATTCATCAGGCATCCGAGCAGCGTTAGATCAATCAACAGTGACGCGAAATCCAACACACGGAAGGGCACTTACTTGACAGTTTTCCGCTGTAAACGCTTCGGTGCAGGGGTGTCCATCCGGATTCCTGCAAGTATCGATGGGGAGCACATGCGAGCGGGCGAGTAACGCCGTCAGACCACAGTCCCTCCCTCTCGAGACTCGGCACGCAGCGGCAAATGACCCTCGAGACACCCACGCACCCTGTCCTTGTCCGTGAGACTCGCCCGATGGCGCAAAAGCACCCGTACGACGTCATCGTGACCGCGCGCCGCCGCGACGTGCAGCGCCGTCTCACCCAGCTCATTGAGCTCGTCCACCTCCACCCACTCGCAGCACCGCAGCAGCCGGTCCAGCGCCGCCGCGTCGTTCGCCGCCACGCACTCCCACACGTCCACCATGGGCATTTCCTCCTCCGCGTCGCCTTCGTCCGCGCGCACGGCCTTCATGCTGCCGTCGTCGCTCCGTCTTCTTATCCGGATCCTCGTTTTTGCGTTCGCTCCGTTCGTGATGCCGTCCGCTTGACTGCACGCCTCTCTCCTCAGTTGCTCGTGCCCCCTCCTTCACTTGCTCGCTTACTCGCTTCGCTCTTTGTTCTTTTCGCTTGGAATCGGCGCCCGGCGCCCCGAGCCCTGCGCTTTACGCTGCCATCTTCCTCGGTCAGGAAAGACCCTCGAGGTGTGCGATCGGCCGTGCGAATCTCCCTCCCCAGTTGCGTCCCTCGTTTAATCTCGCCTGGTCCCGTATTTAGCTGAGATAGTGCAGCACATCAACATCGTCAACAAAGCACGAGAGTGATGGTCAGTGCAACCTTGTTCGGTTGTAGTACGATCATCATTCATGTCGAGGACCATACTCAACTCGAGTCAAGCTGCATTTTCTCACAGAAGCGATGGGGTCTCCGCTCGGATTGACATCCTGCCCTCCCTGTCTCGACGATCGGCGCGCTAACGAACGGAGGCGGCGTGAGTGTTGCACTAAAATGTACCGGCCGGAGTTGCCGTCGCAGCGCAATGACTCGGGTCCGGTGCTATAATTAGAGCGCGTGGTCTGGTCAATGAAGGCGTCATTGGGCGGCACGCCTCACACGCGCGTGTGGTGTAGTGGAATGATGTTGACGCCTGCTGCGGAGGTGGACGAGTCGGCTTCGGAGGCCAGGCGGCCGACCCAGGTGCAGCAGCCCGTGGCGCCCAAGCCGGCTACCCAGCAAAGCGCGCGGGATGTCAAGGTGAAGCGGGCGATTGGTTCACGTGCCGAGTTATTTGCATTGAACTCATGCTTGTGGTCGTGTTATACATTTGTATCGTAGTTACCGAGCGACTGGGTCGTAGCGACGCGCACGCAGTTTCAGATCACGTTTTCACCTGGAGGCGGAGCCAACGCTGTTCTGCCAGGAGACGTATCGGCTGCGTCGCCTGTGCTTCCCGACCCCCGCGGCTGGAGCAGTCCACACGGTGAACCTTACCGGCCGCTCGGGAAACCTGACCTCCGTCTTAAGTTCACGCCTCGGCTCGCTGATGGCTCGAATCTGCTGCAGAACGCGCAGCGTATGCGCGTGTTTGAAGGCAACAAACAACATCACAGCGGCAGTCCCGGTGGTCCAGGCGCTTTGAAGGACAAGGAAATGAGAGAAGCGACTGCGACTGGCGGCAAGGACTCCTCCCAGGACAAGCCCGCGCTGTTTGATTTGTTCCCATTCAATGTGGGGAACAACAACCGCAAGCGCACGCTAGACGAGCGGCAAGTCAGGTTTGCGTATCGGCTTCAAGAAAGCATGACCAACTATTCGCCTGAGAAGGTTCGGAACCTGCAGCGACGCCCCGGAGCAGGATCCCCGTCGCGCGTCGAACAACAGAGCGGAGATACTCAACAACAAGGTAACGGCAATTCATTCGAGATGCTGAAGGAGGCACTCCACGAATGCTCTAGTCGCCTTCGTCTTGTGCGCAACGGTGCTAGCTTGCTTTGCCAGCTCCCGACCGACGATATCCCGGTGCTGCACGAGCTGCAGTGCGACTATCTCAAAGAGAGGGCGCGAGTATTGGAGAGCCGGGCGACGCGTTCACCCACGAGCCGGCTTGGCAGTGCTCGTAATGGGCAGCCGATCCTCGTGTCTGCTGGTGAAGACCGTGGCATGGCCTCCGGGAGGGCTATCGGCGCCTATGCCGAGTCAAGTCGTGGGCTGGGTGTTCGTTCCAGCTCTGATGAGGAGACATGCTACTTGCCGTACACCACCCGCCACCTTCAGCCCTCTCCACATCGGCACCTTTCAAGTTTGGACGAGTTGCGAGCCAAGCTGCGAAAAGAGAAGCATCAACTACCTGTGCGCACATTGCGCAACAGCTACGACGCAACCGGGCAACAGATGAATCGCAGACCCAGCGGCCGCCCAAGTCGTGTCAACTCGACAATCACGGGGGGAAGGAGGCCTTCGCTCTTGAGAGAGCCGCACGAGCTCGATTCTCCGTTAGCAAGCCGACCGTCACTGCTCGGAGAAGATACCGGTCACGGTGGTGTCGCCAGCATTCACCGCCCGTCACATGCACATGTTATCAGTGTAGTCCGCACAGGAAGTCCAGGCAAGAACGGCGAGAGAGTTAGCACTGGTTCAAAGGCACAGCAGCAATCTCCAACGAGGCTGCACAGCATCGAGAGGCTACAAGCTGCCGTGAATGCAATAGAGGAGGTCAAGGTCAAGCAGTCGGCCCTGCTCGCTCAGTCGATCGAGTCGCTGAACCAAGATCGCCGCGACTGCATCGCGCTAAAGATCAAGAGCTTCAACGTGGAGAACCACGTTGACGACGACCTCGTCGCGATGCGCAAGCGGTCCGAGATGCAGCGGGTCCGGCACATCGAGCAGACGGTGGAGAGCATTCACTGGTACGAGGAACTGCTACGCAAGCTGTTGGCTCGTGAAGGCACTGGAGCCCCACCACATCCAGCGGAGCTGTTTGTAGTCACGGCAACCCGTCGACTCGCGCACGAGGGCCACAAATTCACCATCCCGCTGCTATTTCAGCTGATCCAGCGCATCCACGTCGACGACTTCGCGCTGAACGAAGTCCAGGACATGCTCATCTACCTGCGCGACGTTTTGGCGGTTCCTCCTGACGTCTGGACCTCATTCTTTAGTGACCATGGGTTCCAGTTGCCCATCGAGGCCAGTGAGCGGAAAGCAGCGGAGCCAGAGCCAACGCTGCACCGCCTCGGCAGCAGGCTGCGCGCTGTCGTCAAAGTGAGCCAGCTCCTCCGTCACATGTCAGAAAAGGGCTAACACCAAGCGGAGCGCATCGGATCGCATCGAGGCGCGCGTTTCGATTGTGAATCGACTCTAATAGTGGTTCAGCGCATGCCGACCCAGTCTCTAAGATCTCCCTCCTATGCCGGGATTCTCACCGACTCAACGCGCCATTGGACGGCTTCTGCTGCCTTCGCTGCCTTGTCTCCTCCACGCGGTAGTCGAGTAGGCGCCCCAAGATCGCGAGGAAGAGCCGCTCATCTTGCACGCTGTCATCCAGGGCGTCGTTGAGCACTTCGAACTCATCTCGATCGCTTTCATTGCCGATGAAAGAACCCGTCGGAGATCGCGGGCGATTCGACAATGGTGGCGGGAAGAAGCCATTCGGAGACTCCGCTTTCTTTTCAGATACTGACAACGACGCTGATGCTGACGACGACACGGACGAATGCAACGCATCTTCACGTGCGGCCCCGTTCCCATTGCCAACTTGCTGGACGGCCTCGGACAACGCGTTTGTCGCCATGTGATCCCAACTGAGGCTCGAGGGCATTGCCGCTCCGCTGCCGCCTGTTGCCCACGATTCGTTGTCGGACGAAGACGATGACGTGTGGCAGTCACGATCATCCTCGTCGTCCTCGTCCGATCCGAAAGGCGCGAAACTCGCCCAAAAACCGGGTGGCGAGCGCGCGCCGCTGTCTGTGACTGAGCTGTTGCCGTTGTTCGACGCCGAGTCTTCGCTCGGGGCTAATGGTGGCGGCGGCGGGATCTCAATCGTCAGCGGCAAGCTGAACGACGGTCGACGCGAGTTGCTAACGCTGTTAGGCTGGCTGGAGCGTGGTGAGCTGAGTGGCGGCGGTGACTGCGTCCCGACTGGATCATAGTGATTGGCTTTGCTTCGCTGGAACTTGTACGCCTGTAGCTGGCGGAAAGCCTCGAGGCACAGCAATTCCAGCGCGGACGGCGCGTCCAAGTCATCTCTGCACATGAGGCGTGCAATCTCGACCAGCAGCAGGTTCGCCTTGACCCCCTTCTGCACGACCATGCCTGCAATGATCATGTTTCGTCGGCATGCGCGGCGCAACGGGATCTTCTTGCTCAACGCATCGGCGTCGTCTTGCGCCGAAAGCGACAGGATGTATTTACGATCTTCGGCGCTAAGCGGCTCGTGCAGTTGCGGCCAGTCGTACCAGCACCAGTCGCACCATGCGATCTCGAGGAACTGAGGCAGACAGTAGCCGTGGTCGATCGGGATGAGCTCGTACTCGACCTTGCCCGTCGTGGCCGACCGTCGCTTGCGCACGAGGATGTTGGCGTCGTTCCGGTCCGTGTTCAGCAGTCGCATGTCGAGCAGCACGATCTTGTGCACCTGGTGCGCCGAGAATTGGCTCGGCGACAAGTCGCTGGCAACGTCATCGTGCCGCACAAACTCCTGCAGCGAGCCCATCTTGAAGTGTAGCGTGCTGCCGTCCGGGTACTTGAACACTGGGTGCCGCGACTCGACCAGCGACGTGGCCGGCACGCCCGCGAAGTGGTCCTACCGACGCGAACCACCCAGTGACATCAGTCATCCCGTCATTCATCGAGTCATGCCAACTCAGTTGGCGCAAAACAAGTACCTTGTCCAAGAGGTACGCGGCCAGCTCGCGCTCACACGCTTCGCCCGACAGAATCCCTCGACGCAGTCCGCTCTGCAGTTTGCACAGGGTGAAATGATCCAGGTTAGCGAGCGCCACGAAAAGAGAATTCAAGGCTTTCCCAAGTGCCAAACCTGTCCGAGCTCGCCAACGAGACCGCGCGGATTGTTCGGCCCAAAAGGCTCCTCATCCTGCGGTTTGAAGCACCCGACGTTGCGGTGCGACGGATCTTTGAAGAAGTACGTGCCGCCTGTGCCGTCCATCGCAAGCACCGGCGCGAGACCCAGTGCCAGTCCTTGCAGCGCCTATCACAGTGAACAAACAACAGCATGTTGGCGCGTCGACTTCAACGCGTCAGAGCGGCCGAGGCGAGCGTACCTGGTGCGTGATCTTCATGAGCGAGACCGGCAGCAAGTGCGCGCCGAACGGGTGGATGCTCACGACGGGCATTTGCTCCGGCCGCAGGTTGGCCGCGTCCATCCTGCCGCTGCTGCTCTTGCCGTTCGCCACGCGTGCCACAGTCGTCACTGCGGCGCTGCTCTTGCTCGGTGTGGCGGCGTCGCCCGACTTGCCGCTACCCATGTCGTCGTGTACGTAGGCCATGGCGAGATTCTGGTGTCGGCGCGCGACAAAGTCGACGACGGCGTTGTCCTGGTAGATGCCGCACTGCTGCAGGTTGTGCGCGTTCTTAAGCTCGCGGCCCTGGAAGAAGAGCTTCTGCGCGCTTGACGGCACGTTGAACACGACCTGTAGCTGGTCCTTGACGTCCTTGATGCTCGCCCAGGGTCGCAGCATGAGCTTCTTCTTGCGCTCCAGCGGGTCGCGGAAATCCTTGACGTACACGGCGATGGATCCGTGCCCGCTCTCGAACCAGCCGCCGGGCAGCGACCGCGACATCTTGAGCTCCTCCTTCTGCATGGGTATCAGGCACAGACGGCCGGACGGGAGGGCAGCGGGCGCGCAGCAGCAACAAGAGGCGGAAGGGGACTGATCGATGCGGATCGGGCCGTGCGCTATAGGAATCCGCGATACTGAGGGGAAATACGTCGGATGGACACGTTGCTGTTTGGCGCGCTCATCCAACAACAACAGGATTATAAAACAGGGAACAGAGTGGGGTAGGGGGCTTCTATTGTAGAATCAAAAGAGGACACTATTCGTAAACTTGAAGATAGTGATGTTTGATTGGTTGAAACGGACAGCTGCCACCCGATAATTGGATGAAAGGGGCGCCAACTTCAAACATTTTGGGGGGTGCCTCAAGTGTACCGAATTTTACGGAATGGATCTCGTCTGGAATGAAAAGATGCTGTTACGTGCTGACTCGATCGGATTGGATAATAATTTGCGCTCATAATGATGATTTCAGGATGTGGCTGCCCGATCGTTGTTTGCGCATTTTTGGCAGCTTTGATCGCCGCCGTCACAGTAAAAAGGCACATCATATCCAGTGCTCGTATGTGTGCAATTGGCGGCGGCCTCTCCTCACCCTGTGACTGTGCGATTCGGTAGAAAAGTTGTGAGTTTTGGTGAAAACACTGCTCTTTCTCGACGCGTACTATGGCTGGGTGCTTGGGTTTGAGCCCTGGAGCGCAATCACGATGTCGCTGTGATCGCAGCGGTGATTGCGGGCATTGAGGGTTCAAACGAGCTTGATAAACCTGCCATCATCGTTCTCACCTCAATATCCACGACGGATTGTCGCCACGTAGCTCATGTACACCGACATCGTGTGCTGAGCCGCAGCGTGCCTTTGCAGCCGAAGGGCTCTATTTTGAAGCGGTCCAGTCGGAATACTCAGGCCTCTAAAGAAGAGCCAATAATGCCTACCTGCCGATTCTAAAGATAGAGGAATATTCGGAATTCCAGGAATAGGCGCCATTCAACCTGTATTTATACGAACTGAAATATAATGTGCCGGTCATAATAGTTTGGACACTCCTTTAATTGGCTGTAACTTTTGATTCACTGCGAATCAGCGAGCGCTGTTTGAATATGTTTGTCCAATCAAAGTGCAAAATCGAGTAATATGGCTAGCGATTGCAAAAACGCTTTTTTCGAGAAGCTTCCATACAGTGAACTGAATTTACAATGCGGCCATAAAGATTCGGACGGAAGGGCATACTTTATTTCATATTAA